>JAPYYX010001254.1:0-42514 GCA_030522605.1 Cremastinae sp. B BG-2022a | reverse complement strand
AAAAATTTTTTTTCGTACTTTTTGCAGAGGTACCCCATTTTGACAACTGAAAAAATTTTTTTTTCTCATGAAAATTTTATTTCAGTTGAAAATTGAATTAGTTTCCTTCAATTGTGATTGAAAAACAAAAAATTCAGCATATTTAAACCCTTGGAATCTGAAATTTTTCTTAAGTACCCCATTTTGCCTCCCCCTCCCCTAAATATATTAAAAAATCATTATTTCCTAATTTTGATTTTATTTTATTTTAATTCGATTAAATTCCCATTTCTAAAAATATCTATATTCCTATTTTTTATCAAACCCGACTCGGAATAATGATGACAATAATAAAAAGCGCGATTTTTTCGCTCGCGTACAAACGATCGGATATGAGAAAAACCCGGAGAATCCATTTCAATGAGATACAGGCATATCCTCTCGCGAGCGTGCGAGAGAGCTCGGTGAACAGAAGCTACAGTAGTTGAGTATCGAAAGGAGAATGAGCGGTCTAAGCGCGGTAGCGGAGAGGAATGCGTCCGGTTGAAGAAACTAACGTGAAGGCAGTAAACGACTTTGCCAAGACGTTAAGACTCGGGATGAGAGCGGGAAAGGGTGGAACGGAGAGGAGCAGAAAACTCCGGAGAGGGGAAAAAGGGGAGAGATAAAGAAGGATGAGAGCGAGGGGACGTTGAACAGTGAAAGGGAATGGATGTGCGCGATCCAGCGAGCCTTTCTGCATGTAAAAGAAAAAGTAGAAAAAAAAATATATAGGTGGAAAACACACGAGTTCTCTCACTTTTTTATTTCTTTTCATCTTTATCCTCCTCTCTCTCTTTATTCTCTCTTTTTCTCTACTTTTCTTCCCTATCTCTATCTCCTCGCTGGTCAAAGAATGAACGTAGAGGCGAGAGAGTCTGAGGAAAAAAGAAAAATTGCGAAAAAGTACAAAAAGGTAAGGATCGCAAGAAACGTACCACAAAAATATGTTGTCGAGGCTTCACCTAGTACGTTTCTTTACGTAACGAATGGTCCAGTCCACCAAGTTTTCTCTTTGTATAATCAACCTCGCGCGAACACTTGTTCTTGGCCCTTTTCTGTTCTTTTTTTTTTTTTGATCTCTCTCTCGTTTTCTCCTTTTATCGTGATATCTCTCCCGCTCTCTGCACTTCCATTCCACGTGTTCCACGGTGAATTTAGCAAAAAGAAGAAGAGGAAAGCTGAGAAATGGACCAAAAAAGAATAATGGCCCGTTTCGACATCATTTATCGAGTGTTCGACGATTAGAGCTTCCTCCCAAGTACGTGCAGGCTTATCCTTCCTTTTTCATCCCGCCAATTATTTCAATTTACTCCACCAGATGAAAATAATATTTTTTTGATACGCAATCACCGGCGATCTCTCCTTCGCAAAAAATTAATTTCGCACTGCTTTTGGAGAGCAGAATAAAAAAAAAGTTTTCCAATCATCATTTTCGTTCAATTTTTATTTAATAGTACTCTTATTTACACTGTGAAAAAATTTTCAAATATTTCAGCTCAATAAATATATTGGAAAAATTGAATATCTCAAATATTTACCACAAAATCTTTGCTGATAATATGAAAAATATTTCAGCTCAAAAAATCTTTTAAAAATATGAAAATTAAATAATAAACGTAAAAAAAACTAATTTATAATCCTCAAATACTCTCAATGGACACGTAAGGAGCTAAATGCAGGCGGAAACTAATTCTAGCGTTGACCGCACCGAATTCGAAGTCTAGTCCCGAAAGGCATTGGGATGCTCATTCAATTTTTATTTAATAACACTCTTATTTACACTGTGAAAAAATTTCAAATATTTCAGCTCAATAAATATATTGAAAAAATTGAATATCTCAAATATTTACCAAAAAATCTTTGCTGATAATATGAAAAATATTTCAGCTGAAAAAATATTTTAAAAATATCAAAATTAAATAATATTTTAAAAATATCAAAATTAAATAATAAACGTAAAAAAAACTATTTATAATTATCAAATACTCTCAATGGACACGTAAGGAGCTAAATGTAGGCGGAAACTAATTCTAGCGTTGACCGCACCGAATTCGAAGTCTAGTCCCGAAAGGCATTGGGATGCTCATTCGTCCGGCCGCATGATAAACGCGTGGGCATAAAGTCAGGTACGTTCCGTACGACAAATGCGAGAATTCGACGCGGTGGAAGAGAGAGAGAGAGAGAATATAGGAATAAACTCAAGAGACTGCGAGAGTCCATTGGAATGTAAATTGACCGACGTTCGTTTGACTAAACAGTCAACGGGGAGCAGAGCGCGAACGGGTAATGAGTCTCCATGCCAGGAACTCTAATATCCTTTCTATCACTGTAGGCGCGTTTATATCCGGACGAGAAGGCTCGGACGATCTCACAGGAGCGCGAGAGACATCGAAACGCTAAGTTTGCCTAATACCTCGTTCCCTTTGAAATGAAGACGCACTGATGATTTCCCGAATGGTAAAATCCAGTTTGTCAGGTGAGATCTGCCTTCCAACCAGAGATACGCTCGTTCGAGCGAATAAATTTTCGCACATCCGAACTCTCTGTTTTTGCACAGCGCGTTTTATGCTCCGATGATCCTAAAACTCCGTCAGAACTCGGAAGACTCGGCTCTTTGAATTTACTCTCGTTTTGAGTCGAAAAATACATGTTCAGTGTATAAATAGATATTTTATTTTAAGAGTGAATTGACTAGTCTTATAATCCAGAAATAGTTGAATTTTTTATTAAAATCGTTGAACTCAAAAAAATAAAAAATAAATTTAAAAAAAATTGGAAATTCTAATGTGGATATAAATATTTTTTATACTGTTCAAATTTTAAAAAGTTATACAAATAAACGTCAAATTAACAAATAATTAAGATACAGAAAAAATAATATAAATTTATTCAAAAATTGAAAGAACTCGAAATTTACATTTCTTTCGCAGATTCGGAGATATGCAAAGATGTAATATGCAAATGAATCGAGATTGATTTTCCCGTTTAGCAAAGTGTCTAAAAATATTCACGTGAGGAAGAAGCGTCGGATTAGAGCCGAGTCATGGGGCATCAGGAACGAAAATTTAATCGAAAGATCGTATAAATAAAACATGAGCGCGAAGGGGGTACAGAGAGATAAGCTCGACAGGTATCTAACATTGTCCATATGTGAATCATTACCCGAGCGTAATAAATATGCAAGAGGATCTCTCGCGGTTCGGAGACGCTCCGAGCGATAACTCGAGGAAAAATGAAGATATCGTGGGCGGTAAATTTTTGTTTGTTGCACCGTCATTCCCGCAACTTTTCCCAAGCTTCCGCCCTAATAAATTCATCGCTCGCTCCTGTTCGAGGCGGAACGTTCGTTCTGTCGCTTCAGGGCGTCAGGAAAGATTTCTAGGAACTTGCAACCAGGTGACGAACGAGGGAAATAAAAAAAAAGAACAAAAAATAAAAATTCTTGAAAAACTTTAAATAAAATAATCCTTAAAAAAAATTCCTAAATTTAAAAATCAATAAAATTATTATAAATCTATCCGATGAAAATATTTCGTCGAGATTGGAATTTATGCAATTTTTGTCGTTTGAAAAAAATCGAGGAAGGAATTTGAAAAAAATGGGCGAGGCAGAGAGCTTGCAGAAATATTTAACGGTATGAAGAGTATAGGTGTGAATATTCAGAGTGCGTGCGAGCGTAACTAAGGCACGGGGAATGTGAAGTAAGTGGAGAAATCGCATATCCATTGAAATATATGCACTTGGGATGGAGGCTGGTGCTGACCGTTTCATTCTCCGTAGCACACACGAACCTCTGCCGTGGCGAAGTACGCGACATGGAAGAATTACGAGTAGGATAGCAATAAGATAGATACGGGTTTATCACACGGGCCGACACGCGGACGGCTACCGTATTGCCGAGAAAGAGAAAGAGATGGAAGAAAAAAAGCGAGAAGGAGCGAGCGAGAGAAAACGAGAGAAATAAAAGGACGAAGAGAATTAAAACGAGGGAGAAAAACCGTGAAGAAGCGAGAGAGTGAAGATACAAGAAAATCAACAAATAATAAACACACAAAAAAGAAAAATATGCAAAAAGAGCCCAAGGACACGAGAAAATGAGAAACGAAATAAACGAAAATTAACAAAAAATAGAAGAGAGAAAAATACACAAGAACCCGAAAAAAAGGAGAAAAATTCAAGAAAAAGAAAAAACGGATAAAAAGTAAGAAAAGGTAAAAAGGATAAAGAGATAAAAGACTGAAGAATTCTCAAGAGTCACACTCTGGACCGCGGTATCTCGTTTCCTCAAGCCCGTGCCACTTCTTAACATTTAACCGTACACATTTCTCAGCGCGGTGCTTGCGCAGCTATTATGCAGCCTGCGTTTACGACAGGACAAGAAAAGCGGCGAGGAAAATGAAAAAAAATAAAGAAAATAGAAAAAAACACGAAGCCTGGTGGTAGCTCGATAAGAAGATTATTTCGATCGATAACGCTGCCTCGGATCCTTCCCGACTTTTCCCTTTTACATCCTTTTTCCTTCGGTAAAAAGTTTTTTTCTCGTATTGAAGATCCACTGAAAGTAGCAATAAATATTCCGTCACAGTCGGGAAAGATCGATCAGCGATAAGTCATTCCATTCTCCGCGCTTTTATTTCGACAAATTTAGTAATCTTCGATCGATCGATGATCGATAACTCGACATAATTTCGCGGATAAAGAAGGGGCGCGGTCGGTTCGCCGGGGAGTGTGCAATTAGCGCGAAGTCTCGCATAAACACATCAAACGTCGGAGCGCGGAGTGCGAGAATCGCCTCTCGTACGGATATTATCGATTGAAGTGGAAAGTGAGCCGTGATAACTCCAATATCATCAATTTTACGAAGATTATTACAAATTCAGTCTGTCGAGAGTTCAACCGTGACTCTCACTGCGACTCGCGCTGCACTATCTATAATACGAAATTACCTGCGCATTGATAAGAAAATGCGTGGTGGTTGATAAATAGAGGACACCGCAGGCGAGACGAGTACATTGCGAGCTAAAAGTTTAAATAGCCATTGTCCAAAAAGTTATATCTCTGAATATATTTAGTAAAAATCACCAAAAAAATATAGTTACTAATGATAATTAAAAAATAACTACTATTAACTATTATGGTAACTATTAATCACATTGAAAAAAAGAACTATTAAGTCACATGTAGTAAAATAATTGTATACTAAATATTACTACTTCTACTATTAAATTATTACTATTATTATAGAGAACATTTTAATAAAATACTATTAAAAATAGTAGATACGCAGTATCTCGATGTAATATTTAATGATAACTTATTTCGAGTATCGAACAATATTATGATTTTAATCTTCAACTTTTGGCGAACACTGTATATGAAGAAACTACTATACAGTGATACAAGAGTGAGAAATTTATATAAAGTAAGGGTAATAGTTCCTATCTGACTGTCTGGCTTGGAACTTTTGCCGTCTATCTACCTGGCTCTTGCACTTGCGTTCCACGATCCCACCTCAATTACCCATTTCTCGGGGAGTTCTGTAGTACCGAGGCTTCCAGAAGTTATATATATTTATAGCCGAGCATATAAGCGAAAATATATATACGAATATATCTCGAAGCTGGTGTGGAATCGCGCCACGCGCACGATCGTCTCTTTACCGCTGGGCACGATTTGCATATGCAAATCGCGCGATATAAGTAATTAATTCGCAATCAGCGAGCGTTATACCGTTGGGCCGTACGCGCGACAGATACAATTCATTAGCGACCGTGATATTTATTAATTAGAGCGAAGATCCCGCGGTTTGTTCCCCACGAATATATAGACGCTCTCGCAGGAAAGCGTACATTGTATCGTCAGCTCCCCTGTAATTCGCGTGACCTATTATTGTACGCTGTACATTGCACTCGGAATTCCACCGTAGATCCTCTTGCGGTTTCATTAATTACCGACTCTTTCTTTTTCACTTAATCGACGAAAACTCTCATTGTTCCGCCGATGAGATTTCAATTACTGAGCTTATCTCGCCGCATTTTGCTTTCCGTATAAAATTTTAGAATACATGGCGCTTGTGGAAAAGTAAAACATGTTGGTGTATTATAATGCATTAATTATATTAGTGTATTATATTATATAATGATGATACCATATGCTATTCTGATCTATGATATTCTGTAATATGGTATATCATGATGCGGTTACGACTTGTTATGCTGCATTGTGCCATGATGTGCCAGATAAACCATCGATGAGCTACATTATGTTCATGCTATTTTATGCCATGTCATTTGATGCTATGATACATGCTAAGTTCACATCATATCATGCCAAGTCATCTTTAAACCATGTTAGGCCAAGTCTTTTACATATCATGTCATGATCATATCATGGTATGCCAAGTCATGTTTACATCATATCATGCCAAGTCATTACCATGTTAAGCCAAGTCCTATTCATATCATGCCATATCATGTCATGGTTATAGCACATCATATACCAGACCATGTTTATATCATGTTGTGTCAAGTCATGTCACGCCATGTTCGATATGTCTTATGCCACATCATTCAATGTCACACCATGATACATGTACGCAATGATCATATGTCACGTGTCATGTCAGACCAATTGATGCTACACTATTACATTCGTTCATATCAGGATCATGTCACCTCATGATACCTTTTGATGATACTCATATCATACCGTGTCATGTCGTTGTAAGCCGTACCATATCACATTAATGATGTTATGACACATTGTACTACACTTTTTGAAAGATTTCATCCAATGATTCCAGTTACAAGCTCGTGTATACCCATTGATGAGAGTGAAACATGTAAATTATCGGCCCGTTCGTGTATAGGTGCGAGTTTGTAAGGAGTTGCCCGAGCATCTCTCGAGTCGTGTACGCGTCCCGATGTAATTACGATAAACTTAACGCGCGAGTGTCGGGTCGTAGACCAGCTGGCTCGGTGGTCGAAGAGGCACACACGGATATATCCGAGGCTCGAGTAACAGGTGCTCCGAACTTCAGTACATGCATTGCCGAGGTCCTTAGAGCGAACCCATTCGCCTATATACGGGCCAGCGGCAAAGCTTCCTCCCAACTGTTACGCACCCGATAAGAACGCTCGCGCGAGCTTCTGAAATTTCATACAGATAAAATCTATCCCCGTAGAAACTTGGCCACTTTTTCTTTCTCTCTCTTTTTGTTTCAATGCTCCGGGGGCTTCCCCAGTATCTCCGTAGCAAACTCCAACCGAAGATGGAAATGAAAACTAGATTTCCGATATATTTCGTACCTCCATATCGGGGATCGGGACTCGAATCTCGCCCAAACTTTCGAGCTTTATTTATGGCCAACGTATACGTAATTTCAATGAACCGCGAAATGGCGATATCGATTTGCGAACGGACAGTAGTTAAAGCCCAGTATTTATAATTTTTATGAAGTAAAATTTTATAAATATTATAGTAAATATTTATATTATATTGTTTAATAATTCACAAAACGTAAAAATTTAAACAAACAAAAACAAAGCAAGAAAAGTATTTTACAAATCAGCAAATCAATTTGCAAATTCCTAAAAACAAATGTGCAACGTTTTTACAAATCGATCTCCGCGGAAGAGGAGGAATTCGAGCAAAGTTCGTAGCGGTGGAGAAAAAGAGAAGGAAAAAAGTGTAGCTCGTTTGTACAGAGAGCAGACGGGGGAGAAGCAACCCGCGGACAGAGTGAAGGAGAGTCTCTGTCGTCGTAAACGTCGATTCGCGTAGTAGAGAAAACGTCACAGTCGACGAGAGTCCGTGAATTTTCCTCTCGTCGTTCTTCAGGAACGGCAGGAGGGAAAGAGGAACAGAGACGAGGAAAAAAAAACAAAGAGGACCTGAGAGAGGTGGAAAGAGATGGAGAGAGACGGAATAAAAAAAAAACGAAGGAATGAGACAAAGTATCGAGCGAACGGTAAAACCCTGGAACGTTGTACTTTGGATGGCGGTTCGTCGCCTCGGCACCGACGACACGGAAGCTCGGATTCCGAGGGGTAGGAGCGAGATATATATTGGCACATGTACGTAATTGTGGCCATTTGTCGAGCGACTACGTCGCGAAATAAATAAGAAGGCGAGAGAGAGAGAGAGAGAGAGAGAGACAGAGAGGGAGAGAGAGACGGGACTGAGGAACACGCGGGTACGAAGCTTCGAAGTGGAAAAGATCGCAAAGAGTGCGCGCGTTTCGAAATTCGCTACGGGAGCCAGCTTTTCCCAGACGCGAATTTCGCAATGCATCACCGGATTGCGTGTGCGACATACATCTCCCGGCTAATAGCGGGAGGAAAGTCGCGCTCGAGTCTCTTTCACCGAAATCGCGCTCAAAAGACCTTCCCAACGGTCTACTTACTTCCGGTGTCAAGTTGATATATGTACGCTTACTGCACGCGCGATAATTCCTCTTGGTAGCTCCTCCACCGCGAATGGTTTTCAACCCCCGGTATTGACGTTTACATCACTTTGAGCCCCGTGAAAGGAAACGAGAGAGAAAACTGAAATGAGAAAACTTTTCACGTGGACATTTTTTTTAATTTTTCAAGCGGGAATGCACATTTTTAATTCACAAAGCATTCGAACGTCATATTGTAAAAAATCTGGGATACGCTTGATGGAGTTTTATTCTTTTTGGTAGTTTTTTTTTCATCTTGCTCATCAGAATTCATAAATTCCTCGGAGTATTTCAATTCATAATTGAAGAACAATACGCGAGTTACCGGAATTACGAATCGTCGGAAAGTCTTTTGCTTCGTCTCCGAATAATTCAAGATTCGTCTGCACGCAACGACGCGAGCGAGAGATTTTTTCCACGTCTGGCTCGGATCGCTCGCTCCGGTAATTCGCATTTCGTTTTTCCCAGGAGAGAAACAGCGATCTCACTTTTATCTCGTCGATCTTTGCGATTACTCCCATTACCGATAATTCAGCCTCAATTCGAGTCCGCCGTTTTCCCAGACATTTTTTTCTTCTTCCGACGAGATATATGCAAGCACTTTTTATATCGCGAGCGTTTCGTTATCAACGTTATATTAGGAACGCTTTATTTCGATCGGACCAGAACGATAGGACGAATCTTTGGTTACAAATTTCTCGGATTATCGGAAAAACAGTGTGATTTATTTCCGGCTGATTGTCGAAACTCTCGAGATCGAAATCGAAGTAGTAAGAACCCATATACAGGGTGTCCTAAAATTTGATGCGAATATTGAAGAGACAGAAGGAGAATCAAATTCCGAGTCGAAAAGTCTTTAGAATTTTTTCGATCCGAGCGAGTCCTGGGAAGTTATTAGCGATCGAAGTCTAGCCAATGACCGAGCGTCACGTGATGAGGATCACGTGACTCACGGAGCTTACGATTGGCTGATCTTTGAAGCTCGATAACTCGTCACTGACAAGTCGTATCGAAAAGTGTTTGAGGACTTTTCCTCTTGAAATTTCATCAGGAATCTGATGTGTATACTCTCGACGTTAAATTTTTGGACACCCGGTATATGTGATATAAGATATTCGGTAGATTTTCTGAGATTTCTCTCGTACAAACTGACATCTGGCGATCCCGGAGTCTCCCCGCGGCCTTTTTCCTCGCCCCTTTATACGTAATTCATGAGACAAGGGACGTTTCTCCGAGCCCTGTACAAGGTGTATACGATCGTCTCGGAAGCGTCTCGCCAACGTGACGCCCCTGATCACGTTATCGCCCCTTTTTTCCCTCTTGCGATAATAATCATCGCTATCACTGAGTTCTTTTCATTCCTGAATTTTACACGAAAATGAAATCCAACATCCCGACTGACAATTTACGAATACATTTATTATGAGTCGAGTCAACCCTTTTTCAACCCTTTTCAATTTTTCATGTACTAACGATGCTAATTGTCAAGTTCATTTCAAATCTCTGGTGAATAAAGCAAAATAAATCTGCACTTCATTACTCAACTCGATAACAATTTTACATTAATAATGAAAATGTTGTTATCCACAATTTTTTTCATTTATTTTTATTTTATTATAATTTCTTGAAAAATATTTTTTCTCTCTTATTGAATTTCAAATTCTTTTGTAAACCTTCTTGATATATTTTGTAATAGTCATTCCTCGTATTATTTTCTAGAAAAATTTAATTTTTCTTTTCACGCCGAGATAAATCCTGGGTGAAGCTGAGCCCTCGTGTCGCGACTCATTCTATTACAACGGGAGTATCCATTAATAGATCATCCTTTGTAACCGAGAATTGAGTTCTTCTCGTGTTCCGATGTCGACTCTGGATTCAGAGAACGGAGAACAAGGGCAGGCTAACCGTGCGAAGAGGGCGAGGGATTCGATTAATCTTGGCAAAGAGACAGACCCCGAGAAAGGCAACCCACACGACTGTATTTCCCCGCGAGAAATTGAATTGCACATCCAACCGACACGACAAATATGTGAAACTTCCTTTTACTAAATTAAACAGGTCACGCTTTTTGCGTAAAATCATCAACGCCCCTATTTTCGTTGTTTCATTGTAAAAAGATGAAGTTTAAATTGGAATTGAGCAAAAAAAGGTGATGGACATAAAATTGAATTAGGTACCAAATAGTTAATTGACAAATATATAAAAAATTGTTATTTTTTTTAAGTATAAAAAATAGTTAAGTCGGAATGAATAAAAATTAACGTGACATAAAATTTATCGTGATTTTCTCTTTAAATTATATCGAAAATACGAATTTATTTACGAAAAGTATCTCTCAAGAGATTAAAGTCTTGAAAAATATTTTATGAATAATGTAATCCTTCCTGCGAACATTATCGGGGTATTTAATCGCGAATCGATGAAAAAAAGTGCTGATGGCACTGTGCGACTGAATGGATGTGAAGTATCCCAAGGCTCGGGAGAGGCAAACTTTAAGAGATAAAAAAGCGTAGACATGGACAATAGTGAGAGATATCTAGACAAAAGAGAGTACAAGAGTCCCGAATGGAAATGAGCGGAGAAAAAGAATCGCGAGCGAAATGTTATCGGGCAAAACCTCCATTGTGAATTTTTTTCCACTCCAACCTTTTCCAGCCTGTAAGTGCATTAATATATTTTCAATTAGAAAGGATTAAAAGCGAATTGATAACGAAAAAAAATATAAAAAATGTATTTTTTCCCTTGTTTTTTACTCTTGAGAATTTTAATTAAAAAAAAAATAAATAAATAATTTGAAAAATAGAAAAATTTTCGAATAGGAAATAAAATTTAAAAAATTGTCTATACAGCTTTTAATTATTTTTGTTGTTAAAGTATTTTAAAAATTTTCATCTTTTTTCGTTAAATTCCTAATTATTTTTTTTACTCCTGTAGTAAAAAATCTTGAATTTTTTACTTTTTTAAAGCTTCCGCTCGAATTTTTGAACAAATGAGCATTCTCCCGATTGTCCGGCAATTGACTTCGTTCAGCTTCCTAATACGACATTATTACGGTGTAATAAAGTGTAACGTGATTGGAGAACGCCAATTTTCTGGTAGTCTCGTCACAATGTCCCGGGGTCGACTCGCTCGCGGACAAATTTGGCGGTAATCCGGATCGATATTTCCCTCTCATTTCGAACCCGCGCGTGATCGAATCATGCATGCCTCGAAGACGCTCCGAGACCGCTTCCAACATTCCGGGGAATGCATTCGAGCACGGAGCACGAGCTAACAAATTGCATTCGAGTATTTGCAAGCTTTCATCTCGAGAGAACACTTCTAGGCTGTTTTTCTCTCATTTCTATTTTCTTTTATCCTCTTTATATTTACACGAGAGTATACACCGGATCTAAAATATGGCAAAGATATATATTGTAGGATCGCGTGACAGTACAAGAAATTCTCTCGCGTTCGGTCATCCTCTCTGACCGTCGTCGATTCATTCAGAGAGAAAGAGAAAGAGAGAGAGAGAGAAAAAGTGAGAAAAATATTCCCTTCGGTCAATAACACCGTCGGCGAATATGAAACAGGAATACGTAGAGGAGAGAGAAAGAGAGCGCTGAGAGTGTAATATTTGTTAGATAACATGCCAGTACATTTGTAAAGCTGAATAAAAATTTCAATCTCCCTCGAGTTACCGATTACGTGAGCTCCGAACAAATTACTCGTCTCTCCGTTTTTCGTTCTGTCGGTACGAAAAACAAGACGACGGAACGTCTCTCTTTCTTCCTCGCTATGACACAAAACCGCGAGTATTTTCGCCAAAAAAAAAACGATATTCTTCGGTAAGCTGACACTCGAAGCTCCGGAAGAGACTCGCAAGAGACATTTTGACAGCTGGGAAAAAATCTCGAAATCGAAAAGTTTCGTTTGAGCGATACGAGCAGAATAAAAGATGAGAGAAATGATTTATCGTTCCACAATTTTCAATCTAAATCTCACATTATAATATTTCTATAATATTTATAAACATTTTCACGATATTACAAAAAAATTCAAATTAAAGATCAAAATTTGATAATTGAATAAAAATCCTAAAAAAAAATTTTTTCTCTCAATTCAGATAACGCAAAGAAAAATACTAAAAATATTATGCGATAATATTTATAGAATTTACTTATACGTTTTGAGAGACATTCTCGAACGCGAATCTCGTATCGCTGAATATTGTTTCTCGTGCGTCGCGGAGGAATCGATTTTTTTTCAATCGCATCTCGCGATTGCGGTAAACCATAGAATGAGAACTACAGTTGGTACAACCGTAAGTTTCACGACAAATATTGTAGTACGCCAATGAGCGTCCCCGTGCGGAGTCTCGGTGCGCCGCAGCATATATTTTTTCCTCTTTATTTTCATTCGCTCTTTTTTCCTTCTCCTCTTCCCTCTTCTCATTTTTTTCGTGTAGCACACACGCGAGATGTGCGAGTCGTATGGCAATAGCACGATGCCGAACACGCGATCTACAGCTCAGAGCTCGCCCTCCCCGTTCCACTCTCGTGCATCTCTTTTCCATTGCACTTATATGTGCATCTCTCTTCCGTTGCACTTATGTGCATCCCTTCATGCCTCTGTTCCTGTATTTATAGAGATCGTATTCAGGCACGTTATCTCTTCTCTCTCTCTCTCTCTCTCTCCTTTTCTCTCTCCTTGTCTCTCTCTCATTCCCTCTAGGACAAGTTCTCTTCTCTCCTAGGTTTCTGTTCTCTCGTACGAAACGTGTACGAGTAACGAACGAGGAGCATTTGCATTACAACAGTTCTGGGAACGAGGGTGACAGTTTATGGCTGCCACGCCTTTTCTACTCGCGATTAGTAAATGAGATAATCAAGAAACTCTATTGACCGTCCTTCGTACCCGTATATACACGATCCCATCCTCCCTTTTTTTGTTTTCGGAGTACGTTTCTCCTCACCCGATATTGCTCTCGTGTCGCCCGCGCTGTGTTTGCACTTCGAAGTTTGCGTTTCAGTGCTCAACTTCCTTTATATATCGGAACGATTCGATGAACTGAACGCTCAGTTCATTATCCTTTTCAGAAAATGGTTTAGTGGAAATGTAAACTTTGTTAAATATTTTGTAGTATTTGTGATTTTATTTATTGCAAAAATTTGTTTTATTTATTTATTTAGTTATTAATTATGTTGTATTATAATATTATTATTTTTCTTCTATATCAAATTTGATATTAGAATTATAATTTGTAAATATAATTTTTTTAAATATTTATCCTTGATGAAGGATTTCGATTTTAGTCCTATTATGAAAATTTGAAGCAGGGAAAAGTGAAAAGACGAGATAGTAATGTTTTTGGTTTGTTCGTTGGCTGATTGCAGATCTGCCAATTTTATTAATTGCAAAAATTTGTTATTTTTATTCATTTATTTAATTATTAATTATGTTGGATAATAATATTATTATTTTTCTTCTATATCAAATTTGATATTACAATTATAATTTGTTAATATAATTTTTTTAAATATTTATCCTTGATGAAGAATTTCGTTGAGAAACATTTAAATAGTGAAATTTTAGTCCTATTATGAAAATTTGAAGCAGGGAAAAGTGAAAAGACGAGATAGTAATGTTTTTGGTTTGTTCGTTGGCTGATTGCAGATCTGCCAATTACGCAAACTCAACGAAGGAGTGCGAGCTCTCTGACATGGATAGATTGACCATTGCCGGCTCGAACGCTTTCCAGGCATCGAAAGGCTTCGACTACCTCGAGAATAATTGCGTCGAGGAACCCTTAAAGCTCTGCGAGTTCAAAAAACTCACCGGCCGCATCCTCAAGACCGTTGACTCGGTTTATCAGGAGGTCGGCACATCCGAGGAGTGCCGCGAGCTCTGTCTCAACTCTCCTTTCCGCTGTCACTCTTACGATTACGGCGATACCGGGGACATGGTATGCCGTCTCAGTCATCACGCCAGAGCTACTCTATCAGACATCCAGGCAAGTTTTTTTTTTCATTGTAGATAAAATAACACCAAAAATTGATAATTTAAATTTTGGAATTTTTTGATAATTTCAAAATTGGATCAAAAAATAGAAATTATAAAATGAAGAATATAGAAATTTGAAAATTATTCAGAAAGTGTAAATTTTCTGAAGATACGAAAATAAATATTTCCGCTGTTACTAACCGGACAAGGAAAATGGTAAAACGGAGAGAGAAAGGCAAAAGTACTGCAAAGCGATGAAAAATACAGAGTAACCGGAGAACGAAGGTTCGAACGTTCGAGAAACGTGCAGTGTGACGTGGAAGGGAGAAAAGAGGAAGAAAAAAAAATCTTGAAACGAGAGGAAAAATCCCATTCTCGCCAACCTGTTGAAGCTCAGCCGTAGCGCTTGTCACTCTTTCGCTCGTCCCGTTACACGCTGCGAACGTTTCCCTCATGGGCCTGAGCTTTGTCGACGCGAGGAGAGAAAGAGATGGACCGGAGCAGACAGCGGTTGATGGACTGGCTTTCCCTCAAATTCAGCCGGTGAAAATTTTCATGCACTCGGGAATCGAGGCGGACAGGTCCAAAGATTGAGAGTGAAGGGGACTTCGATGGAAATGAACGAAAAGATTTTTTCGTCGTTCGCGATATTGCTCACGAAAAAAAATATATTTACAAAAATATCAATTTTTTTAGTCTCAATATTATTTTTGTTCTTCAGAATATTTATAAAAAAAATTAGCTAAAATATTGTTAATATTTTCAAAATTTCTACAAATTCTAAAAATGATTAAAAATTTAAACAAATTCCCTATCTTGATTTTCATTTTGAACTGAATAGATGGAATCATAATTAATGTGATTTAATATTAATTACAGGAGCCTTATCTGGACGTCCCGGAGGCAGCAACGTATGAATTGAGCTCCTGCTACAACGTGTCGATCGATTGTGGTGCGGGTGACATGGTGGCTCGAATCCAGACGAGCAAGCTGTTCAATGGTAAGGTGTACGCGAAGGGCTCGCCGAATTCGTGCGTCCAGGACGTTAAGGGCGCATTGGAATTTGAATTGAGAATGGCGTACGACGATCTCGAGTGCAACGTCAGGCAACAAGGTCTCGGACGTTATCTGAACGACGTCGTCATTCAGCATCACGATACGATCGTCACGAGCTCCGATCTCGGGCTCGCGGTTACTTGTCAATACGACTTGACCAACAAAACTGTCTCCAACGAGGTCGACCTCGGTGTCCACGGTGACATAACGCCAGCATTGTCCGAAGAGGTGATCGTCGACTCGCCGAACGTAGCCATGAAAATCACCGACAGAACCGGAAGCGACGGAGTACCATCGGCCGAGGTTGGAGATCCTCTAGCTCTTAAATTCGAAATCCTCGATCCCAACAGCCCGTACGAGATCTTTGTTCGCGAACTCGTCGCCATGGACGGCGTTGACTCCAGCGAGATCGTCCTCATCGACTCTGATGGATGCCCGACTGATCATATCATCATGGGACCTCTCTATAAGACCGCACCAACGCCCAAGGTAAGTTACAATTTCTCGACTTCCATTAAAAAAAGAAAAATCGACTCGCAATCTAATATTAAATTCAATACGATAAATTCCCGACTATTTAAAATTAATCGATCTAATTTCATTGATAAGATTTAATGGAAATTTAATTTATCTAACTTGGATTTTTGATCACTGTTTAAAAAATGTTCTTCGAAAAATTAAATTTTCTTATTCCATGAATACCACTCGGTAAGCGAGCACGTAGAATTCTGATGGAGCAATGTTTCGTCATTTTTATTCAAGCGGGTAGTCGGTAGCTTAAGGTTAAGCTCGGTTCATTGCCGTAAATGTCGATATGAAGCCAGGTGTCTCGGTCGGTCTGTCGAGTCGTGTACCTGGGGAGCTCGAAGCCGCATAGCGATAGTTGTGACGAGTATAGCTGATGGTTAGCGCGCAATGGTGGCGGCATCAGGAGCACTCTTGGAAATTGATTTCCCAGGGGGAATCGTTGTTGCGGACGCGAGACCGAAACCCAGCGTTTTCTCACTCGTGAGCCCGCACGCCTATTATCGTATTATCGTTAGAGATAATGGACACTAGGTGGCAATGAGCTCGTGACCGAGGGATAATGACCTCTCCTCGCGCGTGCACATCTTCATCTGGAACTTCTTTCCCACCTGACTATACATTTTCATCAAAATCCAAACTCAAATTCACCCGACGCTGGAAGAACCATAAAAATATCCGTTAACATTGAAAACAATGAAAATCTTAATTAAATTCATTGAGGTTTTGATAAGAATGTCTCGGAACATCGAACGGTCGACATTAGAATTAATTTTCCGGAGTATTTAGCGATTAAAAACTATCCTAGTGACGACGGGACGATTATTTTTTTCATCTGGATATGACTTTCTCGATTCATGTTCGAGTTCTGGAAAAAAATGTTGATCATCCGACCGCACGCACTGACCTTAATCTTGCGATCAAATTATAATTACGACGTAACGCGGTTAATCACATGTATGAAAATTGATCTTCAAGTAATTGTTGAGACCTCAGAGACGCAACGGGTTTTTAATAAAAAGTCCATTTCGGATGGACACAGTGCCATCGAACATTAATTCGTCACGGTGCATTACGAATTACAAAGAATAATACAAAGAAAATTCGAGGCAACAGTTTTTCGGAGCAGAATCTTTTTTTTTTTATTTACCATTTTCAAAAGTTTTTCATCGCGCTTGTATTTTTTATATTTATTTATTTTCTTTGTTAGTTCGAATCAATTAAAAGCGCAACGGTGAAATATTGAAAAAGACAGGAAGAAATGGAAACACGGTAATAAAGCGAGTGAAAGGCCATGGACGTGCCAGGCGCAGGCTCGTTTCAGGTTAATCAATCACGCGGGTTGACGTACTTTGCGAGCTGTACCTAATCTCAGCGGCCACACAGATAATAAACCTGAGAAGAACTGGTCGATGACGGAAAGTTTCTGATACCAAAAATCGTGGGTGGTCCACAGTTTCCTTCCTCTAATGTCTCTCAAAATTCAATTCGCCCGTGATCGTTAAATATTAATTTCCGGTTTAGCTGATGGGAGATAAATTAACAAATTGCCATACGAGAAACACACAAGTTTTCAGAGTATTTCTCTTTTTGGCTCGTGATTGAACATTTTTTTCCCCGACTCTCAAAACTCGCCTTTTTAATCCGATTTCCATTCTCGTTGGCAAACAAGCACAACGCTGGTTAAGTGGCTTGGCTTCGTTATTAATTGAAGGGTTCGGTTGCGAATAACAGTGGAGAGAAACAAAGAAAAACGCGAGGGAACAAATGGGAGGGAAGAAGAAAAGAAAAATAGAGAAAAAAAGGTTCAGAATTATTTCTCTTAGGATATTATTAATTTTGATCTTCTAGAACAAATGAACACTCTGAAGATAAATATCTGTGAGAATATAATATGGGCACAGATTAAAAGCTTTTCAATTAAAATTGTTCACCAAAGTCTTCCAACAAACTTTGTATGAAAGAAATTTCTTCTTCCTAAAATTGGAGATAGAAAAACCATCCCAAGTTCACAGAATTCCCCCTAGACAATTCTACGAAACAAAGTTAACATCCAATTTCCGATGTCACGCAGTCATTTTTCAACTTATTATTAAAGCAACAATATTGAAAAATGATGATTGTACGTGACTGAATTTTCGGAACAATAAGTTCAATAATCGTCAGGAAGTACGAGCATAGAAAGAGAATGAGAGTAGAACACAAAGTAAAAAGTGAAGTGTAGAGAGAAAAAGTTTGTCCCCGGGGAACGTACCGGGAGGGTCGAGATGCGAGAGATCAGTTCATGTCAGCTGCAGCAACGAAGTTCGCGAGCTCCGAGCGAAAGTAATTTACTCGACTCTCGTTCCGAAGAGAATTTCACGCGACTGGGAGGATCAGGGAAAACAATCTTAATGTCAAAGCTTCGTCCTGGTATTTTCAACGTTTACAATCCTCATTGATGAGAAAAGGACTTGAAAAGAGCTAATTCGATATACGAGACTTCATGCTGAATCATTCGTATTCAACGATTGGAATCAATGGAACCTTTGAAGATCAAATAAATATCTAAATAAAGATCTTTCTGATTTGATAAGCCAACGGATAGATAGTAGTGCGAGTTGCAATGCCTAATTAGCAAATACAAAGATTAAACCATATCAAGGACCAGGTAACAATCTGCCATCAAACACCAACAATCAATACCTTACCGATTCATCAACTTAACTATGGTCCACATGATGAGAACTCAGTACTTACTCCTAATGATAAGGACAAAATGCTAAACACCATACATTAGAGATCATCAATGGCAATACTTGAATCTCCACATCAGTTAATTACCTCTCATAAATTTGTCTCACCAAGAATTAATTGGCGTCTAAAGCAGCAACTGTAAAAAGATATTATGGCACAACATCTGTATCCTCATTACGATGGTACGAATGTCATGCGAATGAGGCATTTGAACCACTGTTAATCACACATGGTCGCAAATGGCACATAACTATTAGAAAGTAATAGTAATACCAGTGAAGAGTCTATCGGACGCAAATTAACCAGGAACCTAGAGTTTTCTTCAATTTCCTATGGGAGCCATGCCTGAAGTTATGATTGCAATGAGACTTTCATATAATCATATTTCATAATAAAAGTCACATAACGAATGGAGCGGAATCATCGTGAATAGAGAATTGTGATTCCTTTTTTCCCTCTTAGCTCAGTATTGCAAGAGCGCGAGGAGATTGACGACTCGAATCGGCGTGTATCGTATTTGAGTCAGAAAGTACTGTGTTCAACTTGGATGCGGGTAAACGGTCGATCGTGATGTTTGAATCGTTTTATTTCATCGTCCCTGCAGAGTTTTCTTCCGTCTCTTTCTGCTCTTCCTCTCCAGAGCTCGATGAGACCCTTTGAATCTATGATGTGGTCTTAAAAAAGAGAAGAATTCATGGAAGAATGGTGAAAGACTAGGAAAGAGGGGAAGAAAATCGGAATTTCCCTCGATTCGAATAATCCGTCAATCTAAAAAGGCGTTGGCAATTTCATAGGGATCACGTCGATCAAAGCTGAGGCGTTCATGCATATGTTTACGTAGTTTGCTCCGTGTGTAAATCACGCAAAACTTCGTGTCCTGATATTAATCCTCGGCGAAGGAGACCGAGCTCGCGTTTGAATCCAGATATATTCCCGAGACGTTCGCAAATGCACGTTGAAAATTATTCTCTCCGGTGTACACCGACGGAGAATACGGGAGAGGTGGGAGAGGAGAAAGAGTACATAAACCAGCTCGCCGGATTATCAGATGAGACGAAACTGCTCTATCCTCTTGAAAACGCTTACCGGGAAGGTGGAGACCTCTAATTTCTGCGAGATTGCAAGGATCAATATTTGCATTGCTCTATCTCTATCCGTCCACCAGCCTCGCCCGTAATACGACTTCGCAAGCTATTAGCTATTCTCATTCACAGGAAGCTCTATTCATTTTGAGAATGGTACTTAGCGAAAAAAAGCTCTCAAAAAATATCTCAATCGATGATCTGAAACGTTTCAAAAAGTACGTCAAAAATTGAATCCACTAAATGACTTGATCACAATCTTCCATGACTTAGAGGTTTTCAAATAATTGAATCCCAAATACATTGATACCAAAGAAGTTTTCAAATATTCCAATCTTAAAACAGAATCCAATTCCTAAAAGCACCACAAACGAATAAAAATCCATCAACCATATCCTTTTATCATATCATTTATCATACAATGGTCTTTTGAACTAATGGACCCTGAAATCCTGTCTCCAAAGCAACTCTTTAGATATTTAAATTGAATACATCACTTCCAAGATCATAATACTGCAATATAAATCAAAACCCGGATCTATCAAATACCTTTTTTATCACGATTACGATTCATCGTGCAGAAATGATGGTGAACATTCGGTCATTGAGAGAGTGGGCGGCGAATCGTAGAAAAGTATAGCCAAGTGCAATAAAGCGTGCAGTTGACGCTATTACTGCAATATTCTATAAAGCAAGCGCATTCTTTTCGAGTGTGTAGCGTTATGGCCAGGTCAAGTCCCGGGGGGGAGAGCGATAAAACATCTGCCGGTTAGAGTGTGTTATAAGGCGGGAGCGGAGTTGGAATGGGGTGCAGGATGTCGAGGTAGAGAAAGGGTTGCGCGGGGAACTCGGTTACCAGAACTAACTGGTGAATAGCTACACGGCTAAAGCTTAGGAAAAACGAGGTACGATATAATACAAAGGGTAGGGAGGGGAAGAAGAAGAGGCGCGTGCGCAAGTCGATGAAATACGTGCAAGCACGGCCGTAGGAAACATAAATTCGCCAAGGGTGCGGGCGTTTACCGGAGGTTCACGAGGAACTCGTCGTGGTGATGGTGGAGCACCGAAACCCTCGGCATTTATGCCTCCAACCTCTTTTCGCTAACTTGCTCTCCGCTCCAAGGATCCCTATGCCCACCTCAACCTCCAACTTCCAGCCTCCCGCCCCTTCAGTTTCCCGCGAGGGCGCCACTTGGGAAGTTGATTTTATTAGCTGACTGGGAAGAGAAACGAGTCCACTTTCGGCGAGGGCAAAACGACGAGCCCGGCTACCATACCCCCTATTACTGGACTTTGCGAAGCCCGGAAGGGAAAAAGAGGGCTGAACATGCAGACCAGCATTATCCATAGACTCTTTCTATTTCTCTTGCTCTTTTCTTCATTTCTCCTAACTCTAACTCCGTCTATTTTCGCTTCTTCTATTTTCTTAGTCTCATTCATTCCTTGCCATATCTATTACTCTTTCGTATATCTCCAACCCTTTTCGTTTTCTTTTCAATCCGAATTCATTTCTGCTTCCGAATTTCCTAACGGCCAAACTTTTCGCGGCCGAAACACCCTGTATGTGTGTCACGTAGCTAAGGAAGATCGAGCAGAGTCCACATAGGAAGCGCAAGAAAGATGGAGAATAAAGAAAAGAGAGTGGTCCAGCCAGACATGGAGAAGGGTATGCCATTTTCTTGCCGAGTCCTCGTCGTCTTCGAAATTGGAAACGTTTTTCTCTCGTCTAGGTCAGAGGTAGGTCGGAACAGCTCTACATCTCAGCGATGAACTGTCCGCTTTTGGTTGACTCGTGGCCAGCTGCCGCTTTATACTAAAAGCTTAAAAAAGACAAGTTCATGCATGGTGTTGTCCAAGAGGTTGCGCGCAGCTCAACCGGATCTCCAGGCATCGTTTCTTCAATTCAATCACTGTCCAGGATAGCCAATAACTGTAGCATTTGCTGCAGTACTATAAACTTATATTGCTACTGACCACGAATATCGTAAACCTGTACGCACTCTCGCATGCGGCAGATATACGTGAGCCGCGAAGCAGGAAATCCGAGACCGGTTGACGAATTTTTAAGACCGATTGAAGTGGCTCCAGCCTGTAATCGAGATATAAAGGTATGAAGGAACGTTGAGAGATCCTTTACACGACTCCGAAGAGTGTTTATGATGGTTGTTCGACGAGACCACCCATCTCCTTCCTCAAAAATAGTTTTCAACCGCACGAAGAGCTCGGCGAAGCTTGCATTAACCGCGGATTTGCTTCTGCTGCTTGGTGCAATGATAATCTTGGTCCAAATGGCAGGTACGCCTTTAACGACATCCAGGTGCTAGATACATAGGATATGGCACGTACAGTCAACAGTTTTTAGCTTCGAAGGCATGCAATTTCTGTACTCGAATTGCCTAAAGGATTTCTGCCGATTCCACTCCTCGTATTTCCATTTACAAATTGGGTCTGGCCTGAAGAAACGATGATAACAGGCTATTCCTTTTATCAGCCAAGCTCTGAAGGAATCATTCATAAGGCAACGGTTGAAAATAATGACAGAATGGCCGGGACACTTCGCTGTGTTCTCATCCGATTTATGGCAACTTGTAGCACGATTGATACCCGTTGTAACTCGCTTATGAGTTTATATCGTTCTCTCAGCGTGGTGACTAGCTGGAAACGGGTAATCTTCCCTAGAAGCTTTCACAACTTTTTATCACGTAGCCCTCTGAGAATTTCGCGATCAAGCTTATATGCAGGAAGATGATTGATCGCTCATCTCTCTTTCCTCCTCATGACAGTCCCGTGTTAACGTGACGATCCTTCATCGTCACGTTCAAAGTCCCCGAGTGAACTCGTTAGACGGAGATGGAAAATCTTTCGAAGGAAACTTTCCAGCCTTCCAGTCGATCCTCACTCACGTAGAGGCAATAATTTTGAAGTAGGTTTGAATGAAAACCGTACTATCTCATATTAGCACCTAGTGTCTATTGTGGAGTAATACTTTGTCGCAGACAGCTGACGGATCTGAGATTAAAAAATCCTTCACAATAATGAATGTGGTGGTTTAATCATGATCATACTTCATACTTAGGCACCAATATGACATGTCCAAATATGGATTCTTTATAGTATCTTCGGTACCGGTTTAAAAAATCTTTGCATTGTGAATATCATCGATTATCCATTGAAGCCTATTCGACCAAAAGCTAAAGTACATGTAATTAATCACCAATTTTGATTGTTCCAGATTCTCCTGTCTCACTTTGATGCCTTCAAGTTCCCAAGTTCCGAAGTCGTTCAATTCCGCGCCCTGGTAACTCCCTGCATGCCATCTTGCGAACCAGTCCAATGCGACCAGGAGGAATCAACGGGCGAGTTACGTTCAGTCATAAGTTATGGTCGCCGAAAGCGTCGCTCGACATCACCCCAGCAGAGTCGTGAGGATCTTCTCCTGGTTCAGTCCATCCAGATAACGGACAAGTTTGGTTTCGAGCGGGACGGAAAGTTCAGCAATCGCACATCAATAGCCAAGGACACGACGTTCATCGAGAACGAGGATCTCTCATCGATCGCCGGGGTCTGCGTGAACATGGGTGAGGCGATAATCGCGGGAACTCTCTTCCTCGTCGCACAGATAATCGTCATAGCTGCCTGGACCTTTACCTGGCAGCGTCGCAGACAAATCCTCAAGCACCAGGAGGCGCTCTCAGTCTCGGTCTCGGTTCCGGGTATGCACAACTCCAGCGGGATGCCCGGACGCGCAGACAGCCTCTGCAAGCTCTATGACGCCGGATATTCGCGTCGATTCTAAATACGGAATCGCGACTCGAAGCGACGAGCGATAAAACGACAAGCGAAGGAAGAGGCACAGCGCAAGCCGACCGGGACTTTTCGCGTTTCATCCACTCTCGTTTTCTGTTTTAATCTCGCATGGACGCGCGCTTATTACACGCCAGAATCACTCTCATTATTTCCCCTCCCCCTCTCTTCAAATCCTTCCCTCCCCTGCTTTTTCCGCGACGACTTGATCGTTCGAATGGAAGGGCTGATTTTGCAAAAGCTTTTTCATTTCGAGCTTGAAAATAAAAGTCGCGCCGATAACGCGGGGGAAATAAACGAGCGCACTCGCGTTACCTCTTTATTCCCTTACTCGTTCATACAAGGTGTCCCAGAACGCAATGTGAAAACTAAGAAAATAAGATTCTACGTGAAATTTCGAGACGAAAAGTCCTGAGGCACTTTAGGATCCAACACACCGTTGACGAGTTATCCGAAAGTAAACGCGCGCCAATTGGAAACACGCGAGTCACGTGACTGCTCACACGTGGCGTTCTGTGATTGGTCAAACTTCAATCTTCGATAGTTCTTCAGATATTGGTCGGATCGAAAAACGCCTAAAGACTTTTCGACGCGGAATTTCATAGTGAATCTTTCTTTATCGTTGACATCCACTTTTGAGGCATTTTGTATACGTATCACACTGAATATCGAGAAACGGATGCACGGTGGCGTACCTGGGTGTACTCGCTTTCGGAATCACGTCACCAGGTAGCCACGAACCCTCGAGACCCATCATTTTCTCGATGCTGTTTCTTCTCGCGATTCCGAGCACTTCCGTCCGTGACAATCGCCCCGATCGATCGTTCGACATCGACCCAAGTTTGCACTCAGACGAGTGAACTCGATTCACCTTCGACCGGGGCGCTGATAAGCATTTATCTTAAAATTACGTTAAAAATACACGTACGTACTTCTTTAAGTTACTTTTTTAAGCATCTCTTCTATCATAACCGTGCAATTTTAGTAGTTTCTTATTACATAATGTATTGAGTGATCGAATTACGAGGAGACGCCTTGCAGTCAGGTCGTTGATTTGTCAATATCACTGACCCGTTGTTCAGATCGAAGGTGTCCAAAAATAAAAAATAAAAACTAAACAAATTAGCTTCCTAAAAAAAGTGTAAAGCCTCACTGTCCCGGATATTTGATTTGACATACCTGTGACGAGTTATCAACTGACAAGCGCGAGCCAATCGAAAGCCTGCGTGTCATATGTCAGCTGATTACCATACGCGGTATTCATCGATCGGCTCAACGTCATGTGCACATTTCCTCAGCATTCACTCGGATAAAAAAAACGCTGATATACTATTTAACACTAAATTTGGTCGCAAATCTATTTTTCTCGTTGTTTACACACACTTTTGGAACGGATTATGTTGATAAATCCTGAATGATATGATAACACGCGAAACGTTACATTCCGGGATTTATACGCACGGGAGTTTACTCGGAGGTGGGGAAAACGTGGCTCCTAGAAAATTCACACGGAGATCGAGCGATAAATGCTTTCATGCCCGCTCCTCTTCTCAGCCGCTATCTATATCCTCTCCTTTCTCGCGAAACGGCCCATTACCCGGGCGAGCTTTCGCCCGCTTTTATCGGGCTTCGCACGAAGCGTGCACCGAAACGGGCTTTCCATCCGCAACTCTCGGCTCGTTTGTAAAAAAAAACGGGAATGTCGAGAAAAAAGTTGTTGAATCATGTTATCCGTAACCAAAATTATTCCGGTGCAGGAAAAATCTTTTTTTTTTAAGCCATTAAAAAACTTATTCGATGCAGTCTAGAATGAAATTCATACCTTTTGAATAATTCGGACGTTACATGTAAAGTAGATTTGAAGCAGTGTGAAAAATTTAAGTCTGAAATTGATGTAAAATCAATTTTTTTAAAATAAATTTGATTAATAATTTCCATGACAACACAGATTGATTCGCGATATTGCCGAAAAGACATTCAAATTGAACAAATTTTATTTATTACACTGTTGAAATTTTTTTTTAATCAACAATCTTTTTTCTTCGATATTTCTATCATGAATCGAAACCTCGTAATCCCAATCGTTTTCCAATCGGAGCTTCGGTTATTCCGTGATGTGATGATGGGAAAACGATGAAATATGGGTTAACCGGGAAACAGAGAGAGGGCGAGAGGAGTCGGCAAAGGGATCTCGGAATGACGTGTACTCGGTGTATAGCGTGGATTCTAATTAGCATTGGGAATTGAGCATGATTATGCAGATGCTCCACGAGATCAGAGTCGGAACAGCCGGGAGGCAGAGCAGAGGGGATGCGTGGGTGCTCACTAAACCGCGATTTCAGTCGACAGCAAAGGGACGAGGCAAACGGGGGGAAATCATGAGGGCGGTTGTATCCAAGGGGTTGCCAGGAAGGTTAATTGCCTCTTATGACGCGTCTCCAGAGGCTAACAGGCGAAAACGATGGCACTAAGATAGTTGTCTCGAAAAATCGTTCATGTCATATTTTTATCAATTTATTGGATTAAAGTGCAGTTTAAAAACGAAATTGAATTCTTTTCTCACAGAAGCGGATTTAAGTTAAATTAAAAATAAATTGAATTCCTAATTTAAAGTGATGATCATTCTATTTTTGAAAATCTATAAAGAATATAAATATTTTTTTCAATTGATATTTCAATTTCAAAGCTACAGATCTGTTGCATATGATCGACGCAACTGACGACTGATATCTAATCGTTTCATCGTATCTTGAACTTCACCTCGACACCTAAACTTCGCAAGGCCATACTGTCCCTAATTAGCATCAAATTTCCGCTCTTAGAAGTGAAATTAATCATCATTAGTCAATACGGATTTCTGGATATAGTCGAAATTTTAATTTTTGCATACCTTCGAATCGACAATCAAAATTTAGCTCTCCGAATCATTTTTCAAACTTCCCATCGAATCGCATAATATTTTTGTAGAATGTTAAAAACATCCTCGAAGAGACTGCAAAAAATTTGTAACCTCTGCAAGACGTTCTCAAAACTTCTCGCAATCGATCACTCGGACGAAAAAAAGAAAATGGTGCTCATCAGCAATCGATGACAGTAGTTTAAGTGATATCCAGCGCACAGACACATACACGTAAACACGTTTGTTGATAATTAACTTTACGCTTAAATCTAAATAAGTTAATAACCTAATTTTTTTTATACCGTTAACACTGAGATATAGCATTGAAAAAAAACCGCTTATGGTGCGTGGGTAGAAATTCAATTATACACAAGTTCGACATTAACCGAGGAAAGGACTGAGAGCGTTAAAAGTGCGATCAAAGTACTCAGCGCTGCCGTTGCACTTGCGGCTCATGCATAAATGCATGAAAAAAGAAGTGCGAGAGGGTTGAACCAGAGGAAAACAGACCGAGTACCGCTAGCATTTACCAACGGGAATCTTTGCTGTGTTTTTTGTTAATGTCTAGGATCGCCGCTATTTCAGAAGACTCATGTATCGACGTATACAAGAAAATTTAGAAACAAAAAATCAGGGTGGCGTGACGAGACTCGGATTGAAATCTTAACGACTTGATTTCGATGCACTGATCAGCACGGATAAAAAATTAAGGAAAAATTTATGTTAGAGAAAAATTTTCGAAATTACTCTACATTTTGGCATATTGTTAATTTTATTAGATTTTTTTATAAAAAAAAAATTTTATTTAAATATTTCGAATTCTTGTGAATATATTTATATTTTTTTAATAGGTTAAAAAGAAGTTTTCGGATTTTTAAAGAAGGATAATATTAGTACTGTGTTTTTTCTTGAATTTTTTGAGTCAACGAGGAGAAATATGAGAGCTTGTTTAGCTTTTCGACTGAGATGCATCATAGACACTAAAGAGGCTCACGGTTTTCATGTACCATAAGCTCGGAGAATCCGAGAAGATATTTCTCATCCACGAAAGCAAAGAGATTCGAGCATTTGTTTTCCGGAGTCTCCTCTTGATCCTGAGATTTCAGTATTCACGTGAGCGTCTGAAAATTTCGTGAGATCCGAGAACGCGAAGATTCCGAAGCTCCAAAAAAGTGCATTCTCGCCATTATTGACCAAATTCTCATTGTCTACAGTCGAGGAGTTATCCATTCGCGCAGAGATCATGCGAATATTTACAAAAATTAAATATAAGATAACACAGAAAGTTTATAAGTTTAGAGAAAAATTATCAAAAAATGAAAATATTCAAAATTTTGAAACAAGCTTAAGAACGTAGGAAAAATATAACAAATTTATTAAGAACCGGAGTGCCGATAATGCAGAAAGAAAAGAGTAAGAAGGAACGAAGAAAAAAAAGTTTAAAAATTGAATTCCGGAAGTTTTCTCGCGCAACCCTGATGACGCGTTTCGATGCACTTTCCACGGAGTTGCAAGAACCACCGTTCGTGCTGAAATTCATGCCGGGCTCTTAGAATCGAGAGGCTCGGATCAATAAAATATGAATTGAGCGCGAACAAAGATAAAAAGAGTGAGAGAGATCGATAGAGAGTGAGCGAGAGGACGAAAGGTTCGGCGTTCATCCAACTCCATGGAAACTGCGGATAAATCGCAACTACGGTTAAGCATATATTTATAGATAATCTCATTTAACAATACGCCAACGTTTACATCCGTTTTTCGCTCCTGCCCTCCGACAGCAGTCCAATTAAAAGTTTTGCGATTAGAATAAGTCGATCCGTAATTAAATAGGCTGTCGTCGGACTCACCGCATGATATCTCCATTATAAGATTGTCATTTAAAGTATATTGAAAATGTAATTTTAAATATTGGACTCGAGGACGACCGTGTCGACAGGATTAAAGGACGAGACTATATTTTTTACGACTTCGTCATCAAAGTTTCGTTTTCTTTTTCATTTTTTTTTTTAATATATTTTTGTTTTCACGCGAAACTCGAAGCTCGATTGCAAGCACGGCCAACACTCTCTTTTTTCTTCGACGAGCTTTACACTTTTTATACCTCATTCTCCGCGTTTCGCTTCTTTTATTTTTTAACCGCGATGACCGTGCGTGCACTCAGCAGCCACGTCGATATCTCGCTTGTCCTCGAGCCCGAGGTGCGGCTTTGTACGAGCTTCGCGAATTTCGAATCTACTCTGTACAATATTTTACCACTTTTGTCACTTTTTCTACTTCAGCTTTCAGTTTTGAAGATTTTTATGATTTTTAGTAAAATTTCGCTTTTTTTTCAACGAATTTGTTTTTGCTTCATTTACTTCAAATAATTCAATATATTTTAAGAAATAAAATTTTTTAAATTAAATCATTTTTCTGAAAGTGGTATTTTAATGGCTATTTTCGATACACGTTGATTGCCAAAGTACAGAGCTCATTCGATAAGCGATCCTCAAACCCGCACCAATCGCTTATTTATTTTACGTTTACATATTAAAATTTCGCGAGCGATTGTTAAAGAACTCAATTTTACATTATTCATCGTAGAGTGATAAGAATTAATTCTACGAGTAAGATTAATTTTTGTACTCCAGTAGTCGCCGAACATGCTCCATTGTGAGGAAGAGAAAAAAATGGCGAGAGAACGCAAAGCGGCAGAAAATGTGCAATTTAAAAAAAAGCCACCGTCGTCCGTTTTTTTTTAGATCGATCATAATTTTCACTTAAAATATTCGTACCTTTTTTTAATTATCATAATTCCACCTCCGGAGGGGATAAAACGCAGGAATCTCTTTGAAGAGTTTGCGGATCGATCGTCAGGAGGTCCATGTTAAGCGTCAGTGCTCAACGATTTTCACGCCAATTCATTCACCCCAGTTTTTTTAATCCTGAATCAAACTGTATTCTTTTTTTTTGTGTACTCTACCGAGTTTCATGTCTCTCGTGCCGAACATCGTGCTCGTCAGTACTGTAACGTTGTACATAGAGATCAACCGGTACGGAGAAATAAACTCATTTTCTAACGAAACATTCGTAAATCTGTGTTTATTTATTGTTTCAAACCCGAAAAATCATCCTACAAAAAATATTAAAAAAATATTTTATAAAATATTTAAAATATTATAAACTTTAATAAAATATTTGTTTCTGCAAAATAAAATTATATTTTTAATGAAATTTTCTTGTGCTCATAAATATTGCTCTTTAGAATAAAAAAAGTTCATTTTTAGCTATGATTATAATCATTTTATCTAAATTGGAAAAATTATTACCAATTTTTTCATCAGAGAAAATTTGTATCAAAAATAACTTTTTTTTACAAAATAATGATTTTTTTCGATATTTTTTTAATTCTTCCTATTCCCGAGTCCTTTACGATCCTCACTTTATTTACAACCTTCGCAGTTCTCGCACCGCGACCGAAGCAATTTCAAGAACGCCGCTGGCTCAACATGGCTTCAACGAAGATACGAATCTTCAATGGTTTCACTCTAACGTTCACGACGGTGCGACTCTACTGCAAATGATTATTATCGTACTGGTAATTGCGATTTACAACATATTGTATCATTGGTAAGTGAGTATAATGTGACGCAAAGTAAGTACATTTCTTTCGCGACCTTATACCGAATTCGCTGAAGGTTTAACGAATTGTGCTCACTTATGAAATAACGAGAAATTGATAAAACGACTTTGGCGATATTTCAATAAATTTCACTCCATTCATATTTTTAAAAAATTCAATCAAATACATCCTCACATAATTATTTTTAACGAGCTGCAGAAATCGAATTAGTTTTACATTATTTGCAATATTTATGACATTTAGACACATGATTTAATATAATTAACATAATAATAAATAATTTTAAAAAACATTTGTGAGATTCGATATGCAAAAAATCAGGAAAAGTCAAAATTAATTATGTCATCCAACGGGAAAAAATTCGATAAAGCTCAAAGTATGTACAATATATTGGGAACACGAATATTTCGTTGAATTTTTTTCCTTCGAATTTACGCCACCTTATTATCGGAAATAGTTATTCCCGCGATTTCTGCTGTAATAAAGTGTAAAGAGAAAGAGGAAAGGGTGGCGAGGGGGGAAAAGATGTAAGAAGGTTCTTATCGTTGTCGTGGAAAGGACCATAAAGTCGACATTAAGGAGGTCGGTGTATTCGCGAGGTTATTCCGGGTTTCCCGATTGCGAGGAAACCGCTTGCGATCGCGCGCAGCGTTGAGCTAAAAACGACGACAACTCCTTTTTCTTTTTACGACGACGGACTCTCTTTTTCCAGGCGAGCCATATAATGACAAATAAAGCAACAAAGACCGACGAGACGAACAAACTCCCGGTTCCTTCGCTCTCTCGACTGCCTCTCCCGCTCTTCCCGTACTGTTTATATTTTTATTGTCCGGGGCCGAGCAAAATCCTGGCCATTACAGTCGCGAGTGCAAGTGAAAAGAGATGAAAGAGATGAAAAAGCCATCAATGATCGTGTACGGCGCGATATAACCCATTAAGCGCCCTGAGCCCGCATATATGGGGCGTTCCAGAATTTGACATCGAATTTCAGAAAAAAAAATTGAATTTCGTGTCCAGAAGACTGTCCTCGAAAATTTCGATTTTGAAGCATTGTTCACGAAATATTGAGCGTCGGAAAAAAACACAATGAAAAGCGTCACGTGGTGCTCGCTAATTGGCTGATGTTCATTCGCTAATAACTTCGATTATGAAAAACGTTCAATTTGATTTGAAATTTTTCTCGTAATTTGGTAGAACCTGTACATCATAAACGGCAGTCCACGAGAATTCGTACTAGTGAAATGGTCAAAAAAAGAAATACAAAAAATGTCGTTCACTTTTGTTGGATCCCGGCCATTACTGACGTGATTTTTGCTCGGATTTCGAGATAGCTAAAAGTTTTCCTTCCACGTCTTCTCACCACTGTGTATAGAATCCTTTCCCAACGTATATATTCTCGCCGTCTTACGAGCCGCGTGCAGTTTCTGGCGCTATCATTATATTTTCCGCAGCGATGATGACAGCTGATCATCGTCCGAGCTCGATGTAAGTGAAACCCCGCACCGACGAGGCGAGATAAAAAACGCTTCCGAACCATTAATCATTTCTCCTGTTCTTGCAATTATTGCGAGCTGGATACCCTCGTTATTATCATCCTCGGAGGCTTTGTTACGATCATTTAAAACATTGCTGTCAATTAACTCGAAGCTCGGATTTTTATTGCGGCGAGAAAAAAATGAGAAAAATTACTTCAATGGGAGAAATTCTAATCCGAAAAAATTTATGAGGGATTTTTATAAAGATCTACACGTTTCTATTACATAAATTCTCAATAAGAAAAAATTCCAGCCGACAAAAAAATGTGCGAGGGTCTTTATAAAGATTTGAAACACGATCTCATAAAATATTTTTACTCATAATTTTATTAAAGTATAATTTTGGTCATATTTTCATAATTTTTTATTTATTGATATTTTTTAAATATAAACATTTTCGAATCGAGGCTTTGTTATCGAAAAATTGTTTCAAAGAGATAAAAGTTGATTTTCGTGAAATATGAACAAGAGAGGAAGGAATCGCGATTGGAAGCGATTACGCGAACGTTTGAAAGAAAGTCAGAGGATCGTGCTCACTCGTTTGGTCGTTGAAAACGAATATAAGGTCCGTGGGCATTACAGTTACGATGGCTTTCGTGAATTTCCAGAGCCCCGGCGTGCTCGGGAACGAAGTTGACGGGCTCGAGGCAGCTTCAAACGACAAACGAAAGATGTACGCGCGGCGGAGTTTACAAAGTCGTCGGTATCAAGCCGGGGAACGTTCGGGGTCGTTCTCATTCGACCCCAGTGGCCGTCGCGAAGAAAATTGCGGAAGAGAATCGAAAGGATGAATAAGTGCGAGAAACGCGGGTGTATCGGAACGTAGAGGCAGAGATCGGATCTGCCTTTCTGGAGAGAAGAAATAAAACGTTTTAGAGAAAGAAAGAAAAACAGAAACGAGAAAATAAGATGGAGAGGAGAAATAAAACGTTTTAGAAGCACAAAGAACGAAAGACCAAGCCACGAATCCGTCGTGTTGAAACTTCGTAGAAACGAGAGATCCGAGAAATTTTTCACCTCTTGATCACGTTTATTTCAACAAATTTCGATATTTCCTGTTCAGCTTGAAATTCAATTGAAACGCTTCAAGACTCGCGAGGACTCGAGCTCAATTTTTTTTGATATTTTTCCTTTTTACAGGAATGAAACATTTAAACCAACGAATAAAAGATCGAACTTTTACCTTTCATGTTTAATTAAGAATAGCACGCTTTCTTGCGAAAATCCGAGTGCACGGGGACACTGTATTAATTTTAATATACTCGGGATAACGTCCCGCAGAGAATTGACGGGGAAAGAATACGGAGAGGGTTGACTAAATGTTTGGGTCGTTATCGAAATTAAGAAAGTTTTCCGCGTCGATTATTATCGTTGGGAGTCGAAGGATCTCGGTGCCGGCTGCTGGGAGTACTTTCCATTATGTGACTCATACAAAAAATATTCTATAGGAATTCTTTCTCGCCTTCGAATTCCGCAGAGTCGCGGAAACAAGAATAAAGAGACTTTGAACCGGAACAAAAAACTATTCCTGAATTTTTACAAATTTTTGCATATTTTTAACAATTCCCTGGACTACTTGAATTTGACTTTAATTCCAGATCTTATTTTATGAACATGAATTATTTTATTATAACTATACTTATCTAATTATTTTAAATAATAAAAGTTAATAAATATTAAAAGTTACATACATACATACAATAAAAGTTAAAAATATCAAACACATTGATATCAATACTTTTTAATTTAATTTAATATTTTTTGATAAAAATAACCAAGCGTGTAGATCACAAAAAAGTAGTCCGGACATCAACGAGACAAAAAATAAGCTCGTAAGGAAAGAAGCGTGATAGGAAGACAAAAAAGGTGTATGAGATGGTATATTTTGCTTGTATGCGGACAAGCAAAGACATCCTTGGTGTTTGCGAAGGGTATAGACTACAAATGCGAATGGTGTCTCGGTGGAGAGGACATCAGGAGTGAGAGTGTCATTGAAAAGTTAAGTTTGTGGTACCGTTATTGGAAAGTTGGAAAGGAAATGAGTTTGCCCGGGGGGTTCGGTGCGAAGGAATGGGATGAAGCTCTGTTTCACGTAAATCCAGTCCCCCGCACACACGTACACATCTCCGAACAAGCTTGAAGCCGTAAGCCTGAGCTCGTCCTCTTTTACGAGTTTGCGCCTTCCTCGCAACACTTTCCGTTTGCATTTCTTCGCGATGTCGTTCGAGCGTAATCTTGCCGCATGCTCCGGCTAGCAGTTACCCTAGATCACTTGGATGCGATCTAACCCCGATCTCAATAGAGATTCTCCCAACATCAGCGAAATCCTCTTGGTTAGTAACACATTGCTGAAACGAAAAAAGACTACAAAAAAAGCTATGAAAAAGAGCCCTGCGCGATGAGAACATTTTTTGAATTCTTTTTCCCCAACGGTATGTACCGCATGATTTTTTCATGCCTTCATTTTAAAGAACATGTGATTATGCGAATACCGAAATTCAGTGACTGGGTAAATATATTTTCTTAAAATATTACTATATATATATTAAATATATTACTTGGTTCCTAAGCCTTAGTTCAATGCTATATAGAAAAGGTTGAAATCCTTAATTAAACTCGGCCTGAAAGAGTTATTGATCATCAATTGCCATGGATATCATAATTAAATGGATCATGTAACATAATCTGCACTAAGTTAGAATTTAGCAATAAATAGATCAACTATGAATTGCAGAATAATGAATAAAGTAGAATTTTTTTATACAACTACCACTTAGACTGGCTTGGAATACATCAGAACTTTCGGCAGGTCAGAGAAATTTCCAGTCGTAAAGCTTTTGGGAAGCATCTCACTATGGTGGAAGCTGTCGCGAGGCTTTGGCAGAGTTACGTGACTCTCCTGGGTAGGCTAATTACGATGGTACGTAGAGGGTAAACAGAGTGCCTTTTTCAACTCCTGGATGTCTCTCGTCTTCCCTTGTTCCACAGGCTTGTTGCTCGTTCTCTATAATTTCTATGGTCTTACCTCAGCAAATGCGCTTTTAATTAACTTGGTCTTAACTGGCTTATTTTATTCCACGAATACGAAATATCGAAAGCTTTTCTTCATCCGAGATTAATTAGTACCAATTAAATCCTCAATGACAGATTATTATTTCATTTAAATGGTATCGAATGAATTTGCCATGCCGCGGATTAATTTGATCGCCTTGAATAAAGAGCTTGAAAAATCGAGAGCTCGAGCTTAAAAGCCATGACGAGTCAAACCGTTTGCCTTTTCATCATCAAATATATGAGCCATTCGCGATAAAGTCAACTTGTTTTCCTAATTCGTTCAGAAATTTTCATGATAGCGGTACTGGCTGGAGATCCGGGAGATCGTTGCTTTGACTGGCAGAGCAAGCAGTTACCACCCGGAGTTTCGCATGAATGTCCCACATTCGTATGAAAATGTACACAGCTAACAAACCTAAAACCCTCAACTCCGGTTCGTGTATTCCGATACACGCGTATTCACGAGCAAAGCGTACGCAGCGAATTATGTTGATGGGATTCCGAGCGCTGTCGGCAAAGCTTTGGGGAAAAAAAATAAAATGAGATCAGTCCTGGAAAGCCATTTCCGACTTCTGAGGATAACCCAAGTGGTCCGGTTTAAATCTCGCGTTTCGTGGCCTCGCACGAGTAGACGCCAAGTAGGTAGTCGAAATGCTATTTAAAGCGCTAATTCGAAAAGTGTAGAAACTTCTATGAAACTGCTTATCAGCAAGACTTTTCCTTATTTACCCTTTTATTTTATCAAAAAGTATCCACTGAAGAATTAATGTTACGTTTTACTCGAAATGAGCTGAGGAGCTTTCAAACTTGAGATATATGCCATATTACCATAATACTATGGCATTATATTGCACTGTATTAACGTATATAGCAATAGTACTAACGTATGTACTGATACTACTGTAATTGGACATTATTTTTTAATGGATTCTGACCTGCAATTTCAGTTAAGTGGTAGAGCTACCGACCTTCGAATTTAATTTATCTAATCTAATTTAAAAAACTGTCGCAGAAGTTGCGACAGGGCAAGATCGATACATCGGGCATTGTCTAACGTTCCAGTTGAGATCGAGAAAATTCCCGTAATTCCACTCAGTCCACGAGGGTAACAATTAGTGTCTCAACTTTTTATTGGAGGTCCGAGAACAATATCTTCCAGAAGCTAGCAGCAGCACCGGCTCTGATTTCCCATGGGATTCAGATCCTAGCGGGCAGAGAGATGGGCGTACGGGATATCCGCCTTTTGCTCCATTCCACTCTTTACACTTTTTCGTTGCCTCGTACTTTTCTGCTTTACGAGCTAAACTCGTTTCGCGATATCGTTAAACAGACGAAAGTATTTTAGTAACGAGAAGCGGTGAGTACCTCGAGTTCCTTTGCTTGGTTAGAACGTCTAGAGCGTAGAACAGCCTGGTATTCAGGTCAAAGTTCTTGATTTTATTACTCGTAGGCAAAATCAAAGAAATCCTTATCGTCAACGAGATAAGTAAGCTCTTGAACTTGTTTATTTCTGCAGCTTCATTTGACAAGGTACGTTCAACTTTGCAATAAAACATCTCACGAATGCTCTCCTAAGAATTCAATTTCAGTCATCGATGAAATGTATCGAAATATCCCTTGCATAAGAAGCAGTTTCGTGAAATACCTGTTTTGACGTCGCGAAATATCTCATAAGATCGATTCAAACCAAAGTAATCGCACGAAGGTCATTTCTGAGAATTCGAAAAGTCTCAAGGTCGTTAAATTTATGCCGAGGAGGCTTAAATACTCAACGAGTGGTTTCCGTGAGATGATTAAATTTCCAGTCACGCTAGGATGATTATAAAACACAAATAGGCGAGGAGCACTGGGTAAGACACACAATTGTGGACATTACTGTCACTGGGATTGGATGCTGCTCGGAATAACGCATGAGCAGCATGAAACAACAATTTACTTTGGTTATATATAAAGCTTATATACGAGGAACGCACAAGTAGCATCCGACAGGCCTCGAAACGTAGCTACGAGCCTAGATCCTCTCGCGTGCCAAGATTCCTTGGCCAAACTCAATTTCAGCACGTATTCCAAGGTGTTCCCAGATCGCGCAGTCGCCCAGCCTCGTTGCAGGTCGCTCGCTCGCTCAGCGTATTAACAGCCTTCCAAGTTATGATCGTTTGAAGTTTCCATGTAACCCAGAGGCACATGCTTCCCTCTTCGGCCCCGTAAATTTACTCAGCGAATTATGCTAACTCCGAGAAAGGTTTTCTACGCTCTAAAGTGTGGAATACATTTAGCACACCTGAACAAAAAGTATATCCACCCCCATGCATGTTGTCAGCTGATAAAATATTCTCAGTTCTTATCCAGGTGGGACTATGCCTATAGTCATACCTACATCTAATTTTTCACGAGTTAACGCTATGTCCAACAAGATGTGGAAATTTTGCTATCCGGCGATCAACACTTCTTGTACTGAATCACTTGGGCGCTAAATTAAGAATAAAGGAGTAACGGGATATTTCGAAGAACTATAAATTTTACAAAAAACTGTAATAATTTGACCTTCTGGTCTCTTGAGAGAGGAAAAATATGAGATGATATATGAGGAGGCTGTTCTCAAACTCTTTCCTTGCTTTTTTATCTATCCAAGGGTGACCATATCTCTCAAGGTAAAAGAGCTAGATGTACATGAGAGTTTTGCGAATAGCGCGAGCACGCGCATAAAACAAGAGAGAAATAGCAGGCGAGCAGCGTTAAATCGTTACTGCAATTCTGTGTTTAGCGAGAGTGGAGCTGCCTGGTGTGGAGCAACATTCAACAACGAAGCGACTGAACAAACGGCAAGTCGGTCGGCCGATTGCTTCGCCGCGCGAAATTCCCACGAAGATCGAGCAAATCGCTTCCTGGAAAGGAAGAGAAAATAAGGCTCGGGGGCCCTGAAGCATCACCATGCCACCAAGGACGTAGGAAGTGCTTGGTTGAGCAAAGAGCCCGGCCCATCCCACCACTGGACGTCTCTAGCCACAATATGAACTACGAGCTCGCTCTCGTGGCACACGAGATTCATCCTACAGATTCTGTGGATCATTCTATAATCAGCCAGGAATCATTCCGTTATTGTGTAGTGCATTGTCCTAGGAGAATCAAGGCGATCGCTCATTTATACACCTGAACATTAGCGACTGATGATTCAAGTCCATATGACCACATATCATGGCAACCATGATAGGGCATGAAGCTTGGATTAATCTAGGTAGTTAAAGAGTCCAATCAATTATGAACTCTGTAGAATATCAAATCCAACGCATGGTCTTATCAGAATTCATCAAAAGAACCATTTCATCATCACTTGATCAGCAAAAACCATCTAATTTGTATCCAGCACTCTATAAACACTGATGGTTGACAACGGGATTTTCGACGGGTCTGAATTTCTCCAAAGGTCGTCATGACGTCCGTTCTCTGGCTCAACCGGACACGCGTTACATTCACCAAGTGGATTTCCATACTATCTCAACGGGCTGGTTATTCGGGGAAGATCCTCCCGAATGCGTACCGTCGGATTAACGTAAAGTGAAGACAGAGATCAACACGTGAAACGCGGTCCGGCGAGGCGCTTACAATACGACATCGTGCTGATGCGTTGAATGTCCCAGAGTATATCGCCTACCCTACCCTTTTCATCGATGGCCCCAAAACCCTCATATCAAAGCCTGGATAACGATACTCCAGGCAGGAAGTTATGTAGAATCGGTGACCAGCGTGTTTCTCCTTGCTGTCAGGAGATTCCGGATTCACCCAGTTGACCTCATAAACTTCCTTGTTACTCTCTGTTACTGCAAACTCGAACTATTCTCGCATTTTCCTGGCAGCATTTTCGTAGCCACAACCGTACTTGAATGTATATCTGCATCGGACGTTGGTATGTGTTGTCTCGCGTAACGTCCTTGGGTACTGCGCAATGAAGAGTCCATGAATGACCTTAAGAGTACTCTTCACCACATCGGAATTCCACTCTGAAGGACCGATCTATTTCCAACTCAGAATCGTTCATTTCAGCTCACGAATTATCCGTAATTATTACTACCTCTCTGAAGTGTCTTTTCCAGCATCATACAGCTTTACGGTGAAACGAAGCGTTGATAATCGTTGTACCATTTCAATGCTCTAGTAAATTCCAGTGCCCATTTTCCACAGTCTGCATGATCAAATATTGATGATGTCACTATTATCCAGTTGAAGATCGTAAATCAAATATCGCGAAATTATAAAAAACCTCGATTTCCATTTGGCAAAATGACATCCTGCAAATTATCGATCAATTAAATGGATACTTGCGACCGCAAGTTCCAAGTTAGCCTGTAAAATAATTCTAATGGACTGTTGATACTGATATGTCGTTTATCACTAGGTGGTATTTATTAGCCACATGTTTTGCTCCTATGGTATACGAATAATAACTAATGCATGTGAATTGAACAAACAGACGGGATCAACAAATCAGCAATTAAACGCATGCACCAAAATATTCTCTTGAAACTTACGTTAGCAAACGTGGCTCGTACGGTAATTACTGTTTCATCAAATGAAACATTGCGCATTTAGGTCACATCATGTTAACTCGACAATGATAGTCGAAAGGTTTTTGGCAACTTCTGAAATGATCTGTCCAAACGAATTAATGGTTCAACAGGACCTCCGTATTATTTGAAAATTTGAGCTGACGTGTGCATCGATATCGTGAAGACTCTTATCGAAAAGTTGTACAAGAGTTAGGTCGAAAAAATGATGTATGGGAAACGGAAGAACGAGGGGAGAAAGTCGTACAGCCCGAGGGAAAGAGACCGGGGCAGTCTGCTGGCGCATAATCAATTTTTCCGGTAAGAACCTTGTGAAAGGGGGAATCAATATTAAACGATAAAGTGCACGATAAAAGCAAACAGGTTCCGAGTCGGCAGCCGAGCATCAACGCAAAAATGGAAACGCTTGACTCCACGATTTTCCATCGCTAATTAATAATGCTCTGCCGTAATTAGATTGATGTCTAAGTACTTGACTCCTGTTGCAAGTTGTCGAGTCAAGGGCATTATGAAAGTCTCTTCATAATTCAATGAATATTACCTCGCTATTTTTTATGCAAATAGCAATCATCATACACCATTTAACAAAATTGTAATGTGTCAAAGTGAATTTGGAATTTGTTTACAGTAGCCGAGCACAATCAACGAGCGATACAATTATACCAATTGTATTCTGCACCAAGTCTAACCGAGAAATCAGAGTTTATTTCTTTTCTCACATCAGGGTTATTGTTCCGGCTGAATACAATATTTATCTTAGGGAATAGAGGGTGCGTAGGAGGCATTGATATTATGGAATCTAATGAAGATAAATATATTGGGAAATATAAGGAATGACGATGAAAAGGATATGAGGCTCAATAAAAGGAATGAGAGAAAGATGAAGCGAAGAATTCAATGAAAGTATACCCACAATGATTCTAAGAATAACCATTTCCACCGAGTGCACCGACAATTAAATTTACGCAATAAGCGCCGATAACGAGGCTTCATCATAAAATAGAGGGATTTACATTAAATACAATTACAAGATAATGACTGCGAACTAAAGAACGTACAACTTTGTAGAAGACTGTAATTCCAGTGAATGTAAATTACTCACGGGGAATTGTCAGTGGCTCCACTCCTTTGTGTTTGCATGGCAAATGAGATAAATATACTCGATCCGCGTGTTAGTCGGCTCATTCGTTTTCACCAACAGGACTTATATGAAAGGCAAACTTTGCAAACAAGTTTTACGCTTTAATCAGCATATAATCAGAAAAGTCAAGTTCTGCAAGATGCAGTGAAGACACGAAGACGACCAAACTGGTTCCAGCTCATTTTTTGGACTCTTTGCGTTTCTGTAATTAAACACTCTCAAAATTATTCGAAACAGATCCTTTAATTGCTGATACGAAAGCAATCGTGTTCATGTTTGCAGAATAAACAGTTGGATGAATGGTGAAATAAGAAAAAATCATGGACCTCATAATCTAGATCGTTCATAGCGACCATTCCCGATTTCTGAATGCGGCTAATGCGATTGTTATTGTGGACGTAATATATCTCGAGGCGAATAATCACGCTTCGCATTACCGGATTCAACGGTCGAGTCTTCATCTTTTTATTTCAGTACGAGCCGGCATCTCCACCCCCGGCTCGATTAAGTTGAGCTATAAGCTTCGACGAAGCAAATCGCCGAGCATAAATATGGCTAGCACCATCAAGGAGCGAGGATAGAGAGCGAGATAGGAACGAGGGAAACTCTAAGTGGAGTGTGTATTTCCACGCGATACATATATTTCGTATTATCCTACCTCCCTCTTTGGGTGCCTTTCGCTGCAATATGGGTTGGTACGAAAAATGTGTGCAGGTTGAAGTTGCTGGATAGGAAAGCGTCGCCCCCGGCAACTCGCCTTCTACACAATCCTGGCGCTATTCTCGTTTGACTAGCACCCAACTTCTTCTCTCTCTCTCTCTCTTTCTCTCTCGATCTTTCGAATCTGTCTCACTTGAGAAAACTCACGGTGGGATAAAGGGACTTGTTAGGCGTTTTATCATTTTCTTGAATCTCTCTGGCAGGTACTGAAATTATTGAGTAAATGGGGAGGAAGGAGGATTAAGTCGAAGACGGAATATTATAATGCGCAGCGTACGCTAAGAATTCCATTCCAGACGCATTACACATCAATCGAAAGGGGTAAAGGAGATTCAAGGATTACGCGGTATTAAGTGAGTTCTGCGTCATGGAGGATGATAAGCTCCGCAGAACGATATTAAATACTGATATCGCATCATCAGCGTCGCGATGTCTTTAATGAGACCAAAATGAAGGCTATTAGAAGGCCAAGATTGCCCTGATAACCGCAGGATGGAACAAAAAAAATTGGAGAAAAGAGTCGACATCCACTCTTGTATGTACTCGCAGCAACTTTCGTCCTGCGTGTTCTCCGGCACGCCAAAGAAAAGTACGGGAAAGTACGAAGCTCGGTGGTTGAGAGGGATGCTTCGTTTCGATCCTGTCGTAGATACCAATAATGCTACGATTCAAACTCTCGTCACGATCGAGCGTTCGAACAAAGTTTTAGAGAGCGAGGAAAAAGCGTTTGGTTGAGGAGCACACATTCAGATCGAATACATGGAGTTGGGGGCCCAGGCATACACACATACACACACGCGTGCGTTGCCCTCGATCTGGAGAAAATCGAGACTGATTTCTATGCCAAGTGGGTAACGTGTACTCGCCTGGTCCCCACGAGACTGAGCGATGCTTCGGTACAACTTCCATGTGGACAGGATACCCTTCAGCACGACGCTCCGTGGGATATCTGCGTTCTCGGTATAACGTAGAAAGTATCACCAACTTGCTCGATTCAAATTTATACTTGAGGGAAACAACTCTCCCTTCGTGTCCTGAGAACCGTCATCATTTTCACGAGTTTTGGATTATCACTTTCGAACGAAGGAATAATTGTTCAAACGGATAAAAAATGTATTAATATGCATGGTATTATGTAATGTAAAGTTACTCTCTAATATTAAGTTGCGTTTAATTAAGTTAAGTTAAGATAATCTTAAAAAATTAAAATAGGTATTACGTAAAAATAATGTATAAGCGATAAGTTGTGAGTGAACGACTAATTTCCGAATGCGTATTGTATTGTATCGATGACAAAAGTAAAGTTACTCTCTAATATTAAGTTGCGTTTAA
>JAPYYX010001253.1:0-39470 GCA_030522605.1 Cremastinae sp. B BG-2022a | reverse complement strand
ATGCTTTTCACATGGTCAATTATACGTCGCGTGTTCCCGTGTTGGAAAACCATCAGATTTGTTTGTTTACGCGCCAGAAAAGAAAACGAAGAATATCGTGTAATTATCGTGTAACCTTGAAATTAATGATTACTTATCATCAAAACAGAAAATAACAATTTAATCCTTTTAATATATTTTTAGAAAACCGAAAAAATAAATTGACGTTTTCGATATGTTTTCAGAAAATTACAAAAGAACGATAAAAAAATCTTTCTGATTTGAACAACGTCTACAGAATCAGTTACAAACCAATGAAAAAATAATGTCGATATTAAATTTTTTGAAATTGTTGAAATTTATAAGCACAGAGAGGGCGAGAAGCAAATAATGCAAGAAGTAAATAAGAAACAAATAATATGTTAAATATCATAGAGAAATCCTGTGACAAAAATTTGAGTAACCCTGAAATTTATAATCATTTATCATCAAAACTGTGAATAAAATTTTGATATTTGAAATAGGTTTTGAGAATTTTAGTTTCACATTTCCAAGGTTTATAAATTTGAACTAAACAATCGATGCGGAATAAACGATAAATTAAACAGTTGAATAAAAAAATAATATACATTTTTTTAATAAAGTTGAAGTGTGCTAGTTGAATCCGCTCGTTGTTAATAATTATTATTTTGCTCAATTGTCATTTTTAATTACCAATTTTGTTTTTCTTCGGATCGAACGGATGTCCGGCAACCTGACATTCGAGTCTCGTCGTTTCAGCGGGATAATCGTCGTCGTCAATTGCGCACGCATCTAATTTTTCATCCGGAAGTTGAAATTTAGTTTTGTCAACATTCTCGTCTGTTTCCATGGTTATTTTGTCAGACCGGAAGCTGTGAAGGATTTCAAACACTGCAATCGAAGTGACAGTCTGTAATTTGAACACTTCAATGGAATTTTGCAAAATCTCATCGGTCATGCATGAAGGATAAGATAGCATTTATATCGTTTAATCGTCGTAGTAAAATTTATTCAGTATCAAACGGAATTCTCTTGTTATATAATTGATGACAGGAATTAAAACAATAATGTAAAAAATTCGAGAACCTGGATTTGAGGTTAAAACCGTTCTTTACCTTTCGCAACTGCTTTCCCTCACAAGTGATGACATACGACTGATAATTATAAAGAAAGAATCGCGGGTACTATATATTTGAGACTATTATAAGACAATTTGTGTCATAGTCATCTTGGATAAACGCTAACGGTGACTACACCCGCAACAATGCGGCGCACGGAATGTTTTCTATATAAATATGTCTTCAAAAGGTATATAGGTATAAAAAAAACGTAGTCCAGCGTATGAGGCGCTTCGCTGTACCGTCTCACCGCTTGGATGTTGGAGGGCACTAGAGATGTGTTCGCTTCCGGGGAGCGATCGAAATACTTTCGCGCCACAAATAATTCCGAAAAAAACTAACCACAAGAACCTTTGTTCTATCCTAAAATAATATTTCGCGTATTTTTTTACTTTCGCCAAAAGTATTTATTTAGTCGTTCTTTTCAGATTCCCAGATAAATTGACGTTAAAAACTTTTTGCGTTGAAAGTTTAAGTATCGCGCATATTTCGTTTCTGACGTTGTGTTTACGACTGTGACATTCAACAGGTATATTCGAAACTTTCTATCTATATGGAAACCTCCTACCAATTTACGAAGACTCTCTAATCAAATAGATAAACACTCAAATTCCTCTCATCTTTGACATCATTATATTTTTCATGAACCTCTCGAGTTTATCAATACTCATTGATACTGTTCAAGTTCAATAAAATTTACTCTACATGAGCTCTGACGCACGATGTGGGGATCTAAATGTGTATCGTGACACTGAATGATAGTAAATCTTGAAGAATATCTGATAAAAGAATTTTGAAAAGACTACAAAGTTTCTTATCTGATTTATTACCTCACTGTAAGACGGTTGAAGTTTTTAAAGCATACATGTGACGACAAGCAGCGCAAGGTCATACAAAAAATCTTTTTCGTATTTTTTTTATATTTTATTCTTCGTGGATACAAAAATATTGTGTAAGTAATAACTTATGGGTTAGAAAGGATTCAGGATGAAATAATCGAAAATTTTATGCAGTCCATTTCAGGCATCTTGTGTCTTGATGAGTTCCTAAGCACTTTATGCAACAGTATCTAGCTCCGCATGCGGTACAGATGTAATTACTCGGGAATCCACAAATGGCGCAAAAGTGTCTTTCAGGAAATTCTGAAGGTGGTGCTTGTGCGCTGGAATAATTAGGAGGATTGGGATTAGTGTTGAGATCTTCTTCGACCAACTGAGCAAATGTCTTGCGAAAGCGCTGTTTGTAGTATTCAGCGGATCTAGCTTTTTTCTTTCTCGCTCCTCCTCGACTGTCCAAAGATTCTTGAAATTTTGGAGCCTTCTTGCTCATAACTAAGAAAAAAATCCTTTCTATTATCGATTGTGTTTTACATTTGGTATAGAAGAATGTAGAAGAGATAAAAAATATTTACCCAAATCAGCATGGGGGTCATCATGAAAATTGTCCTGTTCCAGAGCTTCAAGAGCCTTTTTTTGTCGTCTCCTTCTTGCAGCTTCATCCAAAACTCTTTTCTGATTTGCATCTTTGATTCTACCTGACTCTCTAGCAGCCATCTTAATTTTCTATTATATACAGATGTCAGATGAAAAAAAACTTTCTGGCAATTTAAACACCCTTCTCGGCAAGTGGAAATGCTATCTGATCCATCAAATCATCAACTTTAGCTTGCAAGGTCTCCAAAATATCGCTTGATATAAATAAGTGCTTTTCATCCAAATCCTGGATAATAAATTTTTTTCCAAGTCCCTCTGTTTCATCCAGATGCAGAAGGAACTGTTTCATAGCAGCGTCGCTGTTAAAACAAATCAAGAATACACTTCTACAATTTCACATGAATAAGTATATGTGAATTTTCTTATTCTCAGGTTTGCAAAAAAATGTCAAGGAAAAAAGTTTCTCTAGATGAGAAGCGAGAGCGAATGCTCCAGATTTTTTATGAGAAGAAAGAATTTTTCAACCTCAAGGAATTAGAGAAAATTGCCCCAAAGGAAAAAGGGATAGTGGTCCAGTCAGTAAAGGATGTGCTTCAAGCTTTGGTGGATGATGGCCTTGTTTCTAGTGATAAAATTGGAACTTCAACATATTACTGGGCATTTTTGGGGTACAATTCGCTCAACTCATATGAAATACATACAAACATAATATATTTAATAAAATGCAAATAATTTATCATTTTATTACTTGTAGTGGAAACACAACTGAAATAGCTCAACAAATAGCAGAATCAAACAAAAAAATTGTAGAAGCAGAATTCAAATTGGACAAACTAAAAGATGAAATAGCAAAAGAAGAGGTAAATTGCATATTCACCAATCTAGAGTAAACACATTTCTTTATCCTCCATGGTTGCAATCTTTTTTTGTGGTCATACTGAATTGCTTATATACATTTTTTGAAGGATTAGAATATTTTAAAAAATATTTGAAAAATATTGAATACTTCTAGAATAAGATATAGTATTTATTATAGTCAAAAAGCTATTATTTTTTTACTGTAAACACCATAAGTTTTGAGGGATTATTATTGAGATTTTCTGCTCGGATTATGAGTAAACTAGTGTCAACGTTGAGTTAATATAGTTAGAATATTATTTCTAAATTTGATATGAAAACAGGTGGGGAAAGAAGAAACAGAAGAAAAAAGGGCTATTCTAACAGAATTGGAACATCTTAGAAATCAGGAGGCAGAATTGACAAAACAAATATCAAAATTCAGCGATGCAGATCCTGAGGTTATAGCTGAAATAAAAGCAAAAGCATTGGTGAGTTTTTTTAACATAATGAAGAAACGCTTGGTGGATTTTTATATTTTCAATGAATTCACTAGCTATACAGAGACGTTGCAAATACGTGGACGGACAATGTTTTCGCAATTCAAACTTGGTGCAAGAAAAAATTTGACATCAGTGAAGAGAACCTCAACAAACAGTTTAACATACCACCGGACCTGGACTACAAAGAATGAGTTTAAAAAAAAATTCGATAAGCGTGCCAAGAAAAAGTACAAATTAAGTTTATTTATTAATTACATTTACCATTCAACGAGTATTCCTTTCAAAGCATTCACCATGACGTTCTGTAATCGGAAAATCTCATCGAAGACACATAACCTCAATGTTTGAGAAGCGGCGCTAATGCGCATTCGTCGCAGCGCACTCTGCGAGAAGCTTCAGAAAGTGACGGACCTATTATTTATTTTCGTCAACGCAAACATTGAGAGTACAGCTGTTTCTTTGCCGTGATTTTCTGTTTTCTTTTTGTGTAACTAAAATGTATAAGAGATTGCATTGCTCACAATAAACGATATTACATAGTACAACTCGATCTCAGTCTATTGAAAAGGATAAAATAATCATCGACCATGGGTGGCGGTGATTTGGTAAGTATAACCTAAATTATAGATAATTTTTTTGGCTTGATGCGTCTTAAATTATTGTTACAAGGCGATTAGCACTTGAGAAGATCTTCATTAGTGATATATCTGTATTCTTGTTTATAGAATTTAAAAAAATCATGGCATCCGTCCACTATGAAAAATATGGAAAAAGTATGGAAGGCCGAACAGCAAGATCACCAAGAAAAGAAAAGGATAGCAGAATTGAAAAGGGAGATCGAAATGGAAAAGGATAAAGAAGACATGACAAAGTACGCAATGGAACAAGGTGTTATAGAAAAAAAGGATGATAAGAAATTGGATTGGATGTATAAGGGACCAAATCAAGCAATCAATCGAGAAGATTATCTCCTTGGCAAGCCCATCGATAAACCTTTTGAGAAAATGGCTCAAGCTGAAAAGGATGTAGAATTGAACAGAGCACCTAAAAATCATGTGGAATATGGTAAAAATTATTTTGCACAATATTTTAAAGATTTAAGAAGATAGAAATTATAACTTAATGTATTTTTTTTTTTATAGAATGCATCCCTCCATCGCTGAGATTTTTCTCTGGTTCAGAACAAGTAGATTTAGCCAGAAAATTACAAGAGGATCCTCTTTATGCTATCAAGAAAAAAGAAATTGAAACTAAGAGTCAATTATTGAAAAACCCTGTCAGGTTGAAACAGCTCAGAGAATTGGTAACTATCGGAGTAATATATGTATATGTTCTACTAATTTTAATTTCTAATTACTTACATTCAAACAAAATTTTAGCTTGATCAACAGTCGAAAAGAAGTAGCAGTGACAAGAAAAGTAAAAAGAAGAAGAAAAAGTCGAGAGCTAGTTCTAGCAGTGCTGACACCGACGACGATCTTGACGATTTATTAGCAAAAAAGTACAAACAGCTCAGGAATAAAATCGATGAAGATTATTTGATAAAATCTATGAAAAGATTGAAGAAGGAAAAAAAGAAACGAAGTAAGGACAGCAGTAGTAGCGATAGTGACGAAAAATTCGATCGAGAAGAAAAACAACGACGTTTGAAACACAGAAAAAATAGCACCGGTGAAGAACGAGAAACTCGCAAAAAGGAATGTAAGAAGAAACAAAACGACAGGAGCATGAGTAGGGAACGAACGTCATCGAGCAAGCACAAAAATAGTAGAAAACGAAAGTCTAGCGATACGAGTAGTTCTGATGACGATGACGAACATAGCCCGAATAAAAGACGTAAGCGTAAAGATCAAGAGATCCAAAACCGTTCAGAAGATAAGCGCAAAGGTCACCACGTATCGGACAGACGTGAAAAAAGTCAGCACGGAAAGCATGATAGTGCGTCCAGGAGAACCAGAACCCCTGAGGATGATGATAAGAGAAGGAGCTCGAAAAACGAATATGGCTTAATGGTATTTCGCAATTTTTTTTTATTGATTTAACCAATTTTTGTCAATTTTCCACTAAATTCATATGTATTGCAGAGAGCCAATGGGTCAAGAGTCGAAAAGGTTGCTTGGAACGACAATTCGAAGCGTTCAAAAACTTCAAAAGAGAGCAAGAACGAGGAGAAACGATGGATTCCCCCGAAGAAAGAGAAACTCACAGAAGAAGAAAAAGAACGACGACGACGCGAGATGATGGAAAACGCTTCTTGGCGCGATCGAGAACGCGAATCGAACGTCAAACGTTATCGGGATCAAGAAAAAAAAGAACAGTCGGACAAAACTTACAATAAAGATTTTATCAGGTATCTATTCCAGAAATATTGATGAAAACTTGATAATGTATACAACTCTTAATAAATTGACTAATATTTGCTCTCTTACAGAAAACAATTGGCAGCTGCAGCAGACGTTGGAACGGTTGAATCGCGAATTCGGGCAAACATCAACAACATTCAAAGATCTGGGAGAGCTATGGATACAAACTTCGCAAAACGGTAAGGAGGTAATCTGTCAACAACGAATTGCACTTGTACAAAAAATGGCTAGCATAATTTTGCTAAAATTATAAATCCACAGATGTACAGACAAATTTCATTTAAATTAAAAGTATCAATTATAACATAATTTTATTGCTACAACGCTGGCACCCGTACACTCTTGAAGATAAAGTACATTTTTCATAAAAATATATAATTCACGCAACACTTCCGTCATATGTACAATAAATTATTTTGTCTAGTTGTTAAAAAGTTGATAACACTGTCATCGACTTTGTCAACTATTTCTACGATAAAAATCACAATATTTAAACTAACACTGCAAAAATGAGTATTCTACACAAAAAATTAGCAATTAATTTTTTACGAAACATTGCACATCTCTGGAGTTTCCACGCAGTTTCGTTGAACGTCGAACATCGTTGTCACACATCCGCCGGTAAGAAGATTGTTAACAACGGCTCTTGCAAGGTATCCTGTGGTTACTGAATAATGAGCAGCAAAGAACGCTGACATGTCGTCAGTTTTCTCTAAATTGCTGTCTTTAGAATACATTATTACCGCGTCCTCTACGAGCTTGTTCAAGTCCAGTGGTCGCGTGAAACTCAATTCAGGATTACGAAGTAAAATAGTAGCGACTATGTTCAGCAACTGAAATTAATTTTTGTAATTAATAGTTGAAACACACTGTAATTTCGTCGGACGAAAAGAATTATGTAGATTCTTTTACCTCCACAATGATTTGTCTGAGCTCAGGCTTGCTTATATGATGCAAAATCGTTTCCACCAGAAGAGCGAAAGTCAATTCTGATCGAGTCATGTTCGAAAGAGTCGGCTGTTGAGGCAATTCTCTTCCGTTTACGCAAATACCTTCGGGACAGCGCATCAAAATTTCCCAAACTTGGTAATAGAAATGTGTAGGTACACGACACAAACTGCCCTCAATTTTCCTTCTGCTGAGAACTGTCAGGCTGTAAACAGTTTAGTTGTAATTCAGTGAAATATACACTCGGATAAAAAAAAATGTTGTACTCACTTTTCTGAAGATCCCCAATCTTTGACTGTCAAAACTTTAATAAGAATCTTTCTGACTTCAAATGGACTGTAATGTTCCAGAGGTTTTGAATTTTCTACAAACATCTCCAAATACAGTTTCATCGCCTCCAATACCCATCTACGATACAGATAATATTAATTAGAATTAGGCACGTTTAATGTAGTTTAACGTTTCCTCAATGTAGAATAAATACCCTATACGTATTTTGAGAATTCCTTTAAACATGTCCGGATTGGTCCCAATTAAACGCCCACAGTACAAGAGTACCTCCTGCTGCAGTACAGCTTGGACAATGTCGTGCGGCTGTATAGTGGAGTACATAACAGATTGAATTTCAGCTGGAGTCATAGGTTTGTCGAAAACCGTTTCCTGTTGACCAATTACTCCAACCGTGATCTAAAAAAATGATTAAAGATGACTGTAAAGTATATCAGCAAAGACTTGAGGTGAGTGATTACTACAATACAAAAATGTACCAATCATCAAATTTTCTATCTTTTTCACATTTTAGGCTGTTTGTAGATGTATTATTCACATTTTCATATCATCTACAAAAATTACCTGCTTTCCCTTGACTAAAACTCCGGTTATGAAAGGACTGATACTGTCGACCGTGTGATTTAATAAACTGCTGCAGTACCGAACGGCCATCCAATACCGGAGATCTCCAGCGCGTTGATATAAAGCTCTCAAGTGATCACCCACTGAAAAAAAAATTTTAATTTCACTACCAACAAATTAAATTTCCGAAAATGGTGAAATTGACAATATTAACCTGTTGTTCCGTTAATGTCGTAATTAATACCCTCGCGTTTCAATAAAAATCCAAAAAGCTGACATTTCGCATATAGGCCCTCTGCCTGACGAATCTCGTTGAGTATTCCGTAAATTGGTTCGTTGGCGAATTTCTGAAAAATTTATTATCGTTGAGTGAACATTTTATCGACATAACGTACACAATTTTAACGTACCGAGTAATCTACGATATCCTCCATGTACGACAGTGTCCTGGGTACATCAGTCAAGCTCTGATAACCGATATAATCATGCTCTAACTGCTTGAACTGCTTCAGTTGAAGATCCGTTTCCATCGTGCTTACGAAATCCAAATGTTCTGAAAAATAGTTCTCGTTTTCTTTACTTTATCGAAACTAACAGTTACCAAAAATGTGAAACTATTTGTTGTAGGCTGACATTACCAATACAGGAGGATGAAATCAAATTCTGAAGACGTCCAATGCGAACTTTCGTTCCATCGCAATATCCTTTTTTCAACATCGCGAGAAGATCGAGCATTTCCTTGAATTGCGGATCTCGCATGTGTTCCTCGCGAATTAAAAGACAAACCGTAGGGCGTCCTGACAGTCTCCAATATTTCCCAACGAATTTCAGTTCCGTTTTTATGTCATCTATCAAAAGTGCCATATCTCGATACAAATAAAATTGGGAAACCTCGAATATCAACGGATAACACAAAACAGTCATGCCGCATACTCGGTATACCTGAAATGAAAAATTAATAAATAGTAAAATTGCGTCAAAATGCTTTGGAATTTGTCCATTTGTATTAAATACGCACTTTGCTTGTACCCAGAGAACCAATGGGTCTTGCAGGTCTTCCCTGAAGATTCAGTTTGCTATTCACTCCGAGTTTTTGATACACTTTCACCAACTGAATCGATGATAAAATTTGGACAGGCTCGACTTCATGAGGAGTTTGCGTTTGGATACCGTACGTCGCCATCATTGCCTGGAGTCTCATTGATTCAGCGATTAAAACTATTTGAACCACGAGATCCGTGTGTGTTCCCTAAAATTTTCACATATATTTTAATATTCATAATCGGTAGGAAATCAGTTTACACTCTACACATTCTATTTAGCTATGACGGAACATTTTTGGTTATTAACAGATTTGTCTTTGCTGTTTTTTTAAGAATTGTTTGTACAGTAAAAAACGTGCGAAATCGAGCTGCGGCATAATTTAGTCAACAGCGAATTTGATGAATGATTGACTAAATTTGTTAGAAAGTGAGTTGAAAAATGAGATTCGCCTGCAGCGGATTCGGTGATGAATATATACAATGAAGTATAAATGCAGATCAGAAGGAAAGAACAAAGTTCGCACGAATCTACAGGCATATACCATATCTTACTTACGATAGTGGGCTTGGCCTGCATAAAACACAAAAAGACATTAATTTTACGGAATAAATGGGAAACGAAGTTCTTAAGTGCGTCTTCTCGAGATCGACGAAGAGTCTTTTAAATTGGAATTGATTTTCTGATGATACTCACTTGAAAGGCGGAATATCGTCCAGCTCTTCGAGGTCGATTATAAGAAGGCAAATATCTTCGAATGGGATCCAATTCGTTGATGTGCAATAGTCCGGCAGTGAGTAATTGTGCGATTACGAACATCGCTTGATTCCAGAGGTATAATACAGTTCCCTCATGTTCGTGGTCAGCTTTATGCGTCGTACCCTCAGGACTAGGCATTCGAAACGTACTCCCTGGATCGTTTCGCTCGGTCTCCAAATTTTTTTCAGGAACATAATAATACATCGGTATTATCGGGTCTGTTGAAATAAAATTACTAATTTAATATTTGCAGTTTTTTTCTAAGTGAAAATGGACAATAATTTTTACCCCCGTTTAAATCTTTGTGAACACGTTGCTTCAGCAAGTTTTGATATTCTTCAACTTGTTCAGGAAGAGTTTTGAAGACACCATCAATTATCATGAAAATGTAAAAAATCGGCCACTCCGACTCGATTTTATCAAAGTCTTTGATTTCTCCTGATTTATAGTAACGACGAGTCGTGTCTTCGATTACAGTCTTGAAACCGTCTCTGGCAAATCTTTTAAAACCGTATTGACTACGCAATTTTCGGACTACATTAGCCTTTGTCTCACTGTACAGGCACTCTTCGTGAGTAGCGAAAGCCGGAAACGATATCGTCGGCAAAAGAGCCGCGTCGACACTCTAAAAAAAACGAAGAAAAATTAAAAAATTGTTTACTTTCGATATTTAATTCTTTCACGTACCTTCGAACTTGATTCGCGAGGGAGCATGGTTTCAAAAATACTGCGATTGCGATTGTGTGCGTCGATATCTACATATATTACGGACCAAGATGCACCTTTGTCACCGAAAAGATTACATCCGTTTATGGCTTCCAAGGCACTTTTAGCCATACCAATGGAACTCGCATGAATCTCCGGAGTTCCGTCGTTGTAACGACTTCCTCTCTCCCACATCCCGTAATCTGGGGTCCGATAAGCGCGTTCCACGTAATAAACGAGATTTTGTATGAAAGCAACTTCATCTTGAGTATAAATTATTTGAAGTCCTGAAGAAATCATTTGAACTAAGAATATGAGGTATAAAGAAACAACGTCGATCTGCAAGAAGTTTTAGGTAATTTCAATAATTTTGTTGATCAAAAGTAAAGAAATATACTCTTTGAAATTTAGTAGCTCACTTGTAAATGATAATAATCGTCATCTTTGAGAATTTCATCTCCCGTAGCCAAGTGAAACTTGCAATGCAGAGAGAAACGATTGCACTGGTTTAATTTGAACAATTCAACTCTATTGGACTGTCTGATCCAGCATTCAAGAATGCCTCTCATGCATTTTATCGCTGACTGGCCAAGTTCATAGGATTTACCTCTATCATCATCTATTCGTCTGAAAAATTATGTGAATTTTATATTTCCTTCAATTCTGATGAAATTGAAGATTACTCAAGCTACCTGTAGGCTTGATAGAGACTCCATATTGCAGCAGCGCAGTAAATACTATCCCTAACGCTGCCCTCTGTCTTGTCACTGGACACTTGAGGAAATAAGCCGGTGATGCAGCTTTGATAGCGTAGAATCTGTCGTTTGACTGTAAAGTATACTCATTATATTTCTTTGAACAATGGGATCTTAATTGCAGGATTATGCAGTTAATTTATTCTTACCGATGCCATAATATATGTCCAATTGTCTAACAGTGTCTTCGTAGTTTGAGATTTTTAAAAACATATCTATATCTACATCATATAAGCTGCCTTGTCTGGTGCTGAGATTATGCACCGCCCTAAAATAAATTGAGTTTTTAAATATTATCCTCAAAACGATCAACAAATTAATTTTTTCTCTACTGACCTTTTTGGAGTGGATGAGGCACTGAGAATCGTAGCCATTTTCGTTTATAATCTCTCAATTAAGAATCTGAAAATACATATATATCTCTAAAATGACAATATTTATTTTGAGGTTTCTACGCGATAACTTATTTTTAATTGTAGATTTTGACGTTTGATAAAAAACTGAAAACTAGTTTTTTCTTCTCTAGAAAACAGAGAGTATTAATTTTTAGACACATACCGAATGTTTATTTTAGATTACATCGTTCTCGACCCCAACATCTCTATTCTCTCAAGGTCTCCCAGAATTTTAGATGACATTGGAACTACGAATGGACCTCAAGAGATGCAAATGGTAAATAACTCGTTAAATAACCACGATACTTTACCAACAGCGACTCAGTCGGTATTGTCGAGCTCCACTCTCTGAGAGCCACGTAATTGGTTGAGCCAGTTATGCAAATGCAAAGGAGAGATTGAAAACCTATCACTGCTCGTCGATGGCACCCTCTGAAGCTCTAACAAAAGTGCCGGTCAATACATAAAAACATTGCGATTATTTATTTTTATTTCTGGTGAATAACTTCGAGGTATTTAGAATTTTGCCATTGAGCAGAATATTAATAAAAACTTGATAGTTTTTAAGTCGAAGAAAGTTTTTTTTCACGTTTCATGACATAGTTCTGTAAGTTCTGCGACATAACCTTGTCGTCCGAAGATAAACATACCGATTACAAAATGATAGATCAGAGAATCGTCGCAGTTTGTTTCATTGTCGGATTAGCGGCTGTAATCAATCATTCGATACACAGAATTGACGAAGGTCATGTTGGAGTTTATTTTCGGGTAAGTAATTTATTTATTCAAATTTTCTAAGATTTTTTAAAAATATTAATAAAATCCTTAAACAGGGGGGAGCTCTTCTACCTCATGTCAGTAGTCCGGGATTTCACATGATGATGCCACTGCTGACAAGTTTTCGTTCCGTCCAAGTTACTCTTCAGACGGACGAGGTCACAAATGTTCCTTGCGGCACCAGCGGCGGTGTCATTATCTACTTTGATCGCATAGAAGTTGTCAATATTTTAGATGCTAATAGCGGTAAGCTAAAATTAAATTTGACAAGAAGTTTTTAAGTTGATATTGACCTATATTTTTCCAAATATGATAAGAATGATATTAAATATTGAATACAAATCAATAATGACTTAAATGTTTTGTTTTTAGTGTATAGCATGGTACGAAACTTCACAGCGGATTATGATAGAACTCTCATTTTTAATAAAGTACACCACGAGCTTAATCAGTTTTGTTCGGTACATACGCTTCATGAAGTTTATATAGATCTATTTGATCAAATAGACGAGCACCTCAAGATTGTGTTGCAAAAAGATTTAAATGAATTAGCTCCTGGTTTGCACATACAAGCAGTAAGGGTTACAAAGCCTAAAATTCCAGAAACAATTCGAAAAAATTATGAACAGATGTGAGTAAATATACTGTGAATATATTTTAGAATTCTGAATTAAAATACTAAAAAAATATGTCTTTTTTAGGGAGGCTGTAAAAACGAAATTACTCATATCTATCCAGCAACAAAAAGTTGTTGAGAAGGATGCAGAAACTGAGCGCAAAAAGGCACTGATTGAAGCTGAGAAAGAGTCACAAGTAGCGAAAATTCAGTTCAATCAAAAAATCATGGAGAAAGAGTCTTTACAAAGAATGGCCGCGATCGAGGACGAGATGCACCTCGCTCGTGAAAAAAGTCGTTCAGATGCACACTTTTATCAAGCGGGAAGTCAAGCTGAGGCGAATAAGTTGTTACTCTCTCGGGAATACCTCGAGCTCAAAAAATACGAAGCACTCTCGCAAAATGCCAAGATTTACTATGGAGAAGATATCCCAAAGATGTTCACTCTTGGAGGCTGCACAAACGATCCAGCACTAGGCAACGTTGACGTTGCGAAGAAAAACGATAAACCATAATCTTTAATACACTTTGTTATTCATTTACAGAGAATTTGTTAATATTATTTCGTTCGCATCTGCAATCCGAATTATGCAAAAATTCATTCCCGGTATTATTCAGATCAAAACGAAATGTATAATTTAGTTTAAAGAACTGTGTCTTTTAATACGAAAATAAATATTTTTTAATAAACTTTTGTCAATTTGTTAACCTGTGTCTACATATTGGACATGTTTATAATTCAATATTACTATTTTTTACGGGAATGTTATACATATTTTCAAATTCTTGCTATTGTCTCGATTCCCGCCAATTTGCTTTTGAATGAAGGAAACAAAACTCGAACACATGCGTGATGCATGCGCTGCATATAACTGTCACTTTTTCGAAATCACTTGTTAAAAGGACATTCATCTAAGAAATATAATTTATTAACGTATTTGTTATGAATAAATGCATCTCTAATATAAATAAAAACTACTACTCCATGAGAATATTACGTATTTCTAAGGTTTTATAGCGTGTTATAACCTTGAAATACAAGAGGATTTTAATCATCTCAAATTTAAAACATGTAAACAAAAACACTTGCTTATTTCGCGTAAGTTTTATTTGGTGCACATTTAAAAATATTGTTGTCGATGATATTTGAAAGTACATAAATAATTTGTTAAATCATCCGAGAATTTTTTGTAAAAGGAATTCTTTTAATTTTCCCTGCAGCATATAATCAGATTGGAACTCTGGACAGGCACAATGTCATTGGCCTTGAGTAAATTGCAGAAGAAGCCAGCTGCAAGTTTGATAACAAAGCCAAAAAAACAAGTTGATCGATTCGATGGCCTGTCAGTGGAGGAGGTTCAGAAAAATACATTGAAGGACATATTACGCCCGGATCTGGATCTAGTATTCGTAGGAATAAATCCAAGTCTAATGGCAGCTCATAGGGGACGATATTACGCAGGACCTGGAAATCATTTTTATAAGCTATTGCATGCATCTGGTTTAGTACCCAGATTTGTGAGTTTTGAAGAAGACAAAGAGCTTTTGCAGTATAACATTGGTTTGACGAATGTTGTAGCTCGAGCCACAAGATCGTCCGCGGATTTGAAAAAATCAGAGATCATGGAAGGAGCAGCTATAGTAAGAGAAAAGCTCAGGACACTCAAGCCAAAAATAGCAGTTTTTAATGGAAAATGCATTTATGAAGTATTTGCGGATAAATCTGCCAAATCAGAATTCTACTTTGGTTTACAACCAGAGAAAGTCAGTGAGACTATGATTTGGGTTGTCCCATCGAGCAGTGCAAGATGCGCTCACTTTCCTCGAATGACTGACAAACTCCATTTTTATTTAGCCCTGAAAAAGCATCTCAGTTTTCTCAAAGGCGAAATTAGTTCAGTAACCACTTCAGAATTTCGTTTTGAGGGAAAATGCAAGCAATCTGTAGCTACAACTTCAATAATGTGGAGAAGGAAAAATCTTTCTGCGTTTCTTAACGGCGGGAAAGTCGTCAACAAGGGGACCATTAGTCTGGATACATCGGAAGAGGACATTGGAATCCTGAAAAGTAAAGAATTCATTGTAACCGAAATTCTTGGTGGAAACGATGAAAAACCATCCTGTAGTCAAGATGAGAGAAATCTTGAATCAGAGAACTCTGATGAAATGGTTAACTCGAGTCAGGAAAAGTCGAGTCTGGAATCAGAAGACAAAAATATAACAACTTCTGATGATTTGACTGTTGAATCTCCTCCGAAAGAGCATAATAAAATATTAAAAAGACCATGGTCGCAAGCTCACTCTTTGCCTGCTTCAGAAACCCGTTCGAAATGTGATTCCACGGATTTTATGAGTCTCATAAAATCAAGGTTGTCTGAAGCAAAAGAAAAATCCAGTCCTAGTGAGGAAACTTCAGAAGTGTACAAACCTACGAATAAAGTGAAAAAATTAAAGTACGCGAATTTGAGACTTAATAGTAGCAAAAAAAGTATTCAAAACGCGACAAATACGTCAGGTGCCTCGCAAAACGTTGAGAAGGAAAAAATATAAAAACAATACATTTCGCTACGACCAAATGGTATTACTACTTATTTTTTCTAGACTCGCTTATACATAAATTTGTTAAGAACTACTTTATTTATATATTTTTTTAATTTAAATAATATATTCTTGTACATTTTTGTACCATCTGTACCTTTTTAAATTTCGAATAAAACCAGAGAATTTTTGTAAAAAAATACATGCTTTAATTGCTTATTTCAGACGAGACAATTCTAGACAGTGGAAGAGGTTTTGTTGAGAAAAATTTGACAAAGAGGAATAAAAATGGGCGAGATAATTCGAGATTGGCTGCGGACTCGGTTGGGCGTGATAATGGATCTGAGTCCAGAGATTTTCGGTCATTATGCACGAGATGGAACACTACTGGCAAAAGTTCTTCACAGTTACGACGTCATCAACGACAGTCAGTTGAGCACCCTGGTGCAGACTCAGGATCCGGCACTGGCGAGGGTGAATCTCAAGCACTTGAAGGTCTGGTTGAAATTCGTCGGTATCGATTGTGACAACGAGTGGATGGAGGACATATCAAACGGCAAAGGGTCAATGGCCCTTCGACTATTTTACAAAGTATTTCTCTGTCTGGAGAACAAGGATAGACTTCACTTTATAACTCTGCAGAAAGAACGAGAAAAATATATACCAAGTTCTTCAAAATTCGACGTGACGATTGTCCCGGAAGAGCCCTTGCCTCAGGATTCGAGCAAGCATTTATTTCCTGGTCTATTGAAACGGAGCACGAGTCTCATCGACTGGCAGAGAAAAAAGTATCAAGATTTGATCGATGCTCGAAGAAAGGATCGTAAATTTTTTCGTGCTTCGCAGGTACTCGACTCCGAGACGGATAAGAGCAGCGTTACCGAGATCCCGAAGAGCCCCAAAGTTAGGAGAAGGAAGAGCGAGACGTCGCTGAAAAAATCTCAAAGACGGGAGCTCGACGAATTCACGAAGAAGCACAGGGTCAAGAAGTTGGAGAAAATTCCAGATTCTTGCGAGGACATCAGACGCAGTCCCCGAGTCACGAAGACACCGCAGATCGACGAGGAAGCCGCGAAGGCTTTCACCAAGGCTCTGAAGCAGAAGCATCGTCAGGAGAGGTTGACGAAGAGTTTTAAGACCCGGATGCAGAAAAATCTTCTCTCTGATATCTGGAAAGAAGTTCTTGACACTCAGGAAATGGAATTCGATGAAATAGTCGCGAGAAAAGTCCTTCATCAGTCGGAGTATGAAAAACAGCTCGTCAGAAAACTTTGCGACATTAGAAGTCAGAAATCGAGGATGGCAGCCAATCGAGGCATTGTTGAAAAGCTTCTGGAGGAGACTAGGGAAAACGAGATGCGAATGGAACAGGAGAGAGCACGGGAGATTATGATCCGCGAGTCTGAAGAAATAGAAGCTGAAAAGCGCAGAATTCATGAACTTGAATGTAGAATAGAAGAACAGACTAAGCAGAGAAAGCAAGAGAAACTGGATAGATTCATAAAAATGACAGTAATGGATATCGCCGATATTAGCACTGAAGTTGCAGAGTACAAAATTACCAGCGGCGAGAGCAAGATCCCAGAATCTTTATGGAATCAGTGGATGGCTCTTTTTTTCAAAAATGAATCCATAATTGATGCGAACGTTGAATTCATTTCAAGAGATAATTCCATCAATGAGGAAGTCAGCGACGAGTACGTGGAAGACGAAGCAAGAACTCGAGTGTTAAATAATGAAGATTTTAACAATTATCATTTTTTGAAATCACCATGGAAAAGTTTCGTTCCCAACGTTGACGATGAAGTTCGAGACTATTTGAATAGAGGATTATTGGTTCTGGGCTTTATTGTCCACAAAATTTTACACAACCTTGATCCACAGAGTTTAGTGGTAATTTTTATTTTATTTTATGAATATCTCTTTCAAACGAATTTTTGAAAAAAAATTGCTTTTTATTTACAGGATCCAGTAGAAGCCTTACCTCCAGGAATAAAGACAAGAGCGATTGTTCTCGGTGTTCCAGATTCATTGCTTTACGAGCCAATCCAGCAGCTTTTAAAGAAAAGAAAAATTCACCTCGTTCGCGTCGAGGATGCGATCAATCATTGTCTGACTCGTTACAAAGATGAAATGAAGAATATCGAGTTCATCGATCTTGAAGTTACAACAGCCCCGGATAGAAATTCTTCCATGCCTTCCGAGACCGGAGACAGTGGAAAAAAGGGACGCAAGGTTCGAGTTTCTTTGTCAGAAAAACCGAAAGCTGGATCTTTGGAAAAAATAGAAGTAAATAAGAACGGAGTGGACAAAGTGACGCAAACTCCTCGCGTGATTCCTCATGAGGATTTGGATCCTTCTCTGAGCAATGCTGCGTACATCGGGAAATGGATTCATGAATTTTTCACGTTAGGTCAACCCTTGTCCGACGAGCTCGTTGCCAGAACAATCGTCGAGTACCTCCGAAGTCTTGAAAATATCGAAGGCTTCGTTCTCGTCAACTATCCGAACACTCGTCGACAGTTGACTTGTCTGGAATTCGCTTTAACTGGAAAAAAGTTAGCCGACAGTGGAGATGGACCTTTCGGTGAGGATGATGAAAATCTCGACGAAAACGAGTCAATACCGTCCAGAATTACTTTTTACGAGGATGCAGGAGACTCTGAGCAAACTCTCAAACAATCCAGACTCGTCCCTGATACGATGAATCCTCAGTACAGTGCCAGAGATTCTTATTTTACAGCTTTTGTAAGAATAAAACCAAAAGTTAATGGATCCGAGTTCGAAGATGAAGACGATATTTGGGAAGTCGTGGCTGACGACGCCTCATCCGTTGACCTTTTTTACGTCGATCAGGAAATCGCTTCTGTTCTTTATTACGCAATTTTCGACCTGTCGACTCTAAAGAATCTCGTTCGATTAGCGATTGCAGGAAAAAACGAGTTAATGGCGAGAGAGTCGTCGGATGAGCTTTTCGGTGATTATCTCGATTATTTCCAAACTCGAAGAGAAGTTGATTTATCAGCTAGTGCGGCTCCAGTGGTTAAGAAATTGCTCAGAGCAAGAAGCAGCGAGTATTCGTTCTGTGAGAGTCAATTTTCCGAGTCAACCGAATCTGGACTGCTCATTGAGCCACAAATATCCTTCAGATCAAAAAGTGTCTTTGCATTGCCAGGAAACATTGACTGGAACTGGGCAAATTTTCCTCAACCAGTTCAGATTATCCAAAATCTTGCGAATCTTTGGAAAAACCTGGAAATTTCCTACATTGAAAATTTGAAAGAAATCTTTCATTTGAAGAGATTGAATTTCGGGGCGATTGCTCCTTACAGAAGTTTCGTAGAAAAATGCATGAAAGATTTCATCGACAGACCGGACCAGAAGCAAGATCTGCTTCATGAATTTCATCGCGCTTACAACGACGTGGATGAAGATATTCGCAACAATTTGGACGTGAAGCACGAACTTCACTGCCGAATTGAGGATTTCCAAGCAAAACTGTGGGAAGCTTGTGATTCTCGGAGACGCGAGGCTGAGGAAGAGAAAAAAAGAATCATCAATCAGCATTGGACAGCGAACGAGATGATGAATACCACGAACATTTACATCAATATTCTCCAATCTGAAATCGATCGATGCAACGACACTCTGCAGTTTATCCACGATTATTACTCCTCGATGCTCCAGCGTCCTCTCCAAGATATTCGTTCTGTTGTAGAACTCAAAAGAATTGTCATTGAGCCTGAGAATTTGGACTCGAAGCAGGAAATTCCTACTAAGAAAATAGAATCTGCAAAAAGTGTGAAGGAAAAAGAATCCAGAGAAGTCAAACTGAAGTTCAGCGTCCCTCAAGTTGCTCACGCTCCTTCACCTCCTGAAGAAAATCACGTCAAGGAAGAAATAGCGAAATTTCTCATTGACGTTGATAAGGAAAATTTCTCACCGACTCAGAATCTGTGTTACAAGAGTATAGATGCAAATATCCGATTTACAGAAAATATTCTCGAGTCTCTGGCGTCAAAGATTCTTGATAACTTGAAGAAAGAAGAAACAAGAAGAAATTCTGATCATAAAAATGATTCAGAAATAGAGAAGAAAAAAATCCAAGAGCTGTTTTCTGAATGGCGTTACGCTTTCATGTACGAAGTAAATCGACTTCGAGTTCGATTGAAAGTTTTGGAATCTGCTGCAAAATCGGACATCGGTTTCTTGATGGACGTCATGAGACGTCTCTTCTCAGAAATTCAAAAAAACGTGAACGATAGATTTTCCAGAGAAATGGAAAGTGTCGATCAAATGGCTCGCACTTTTCGTTTTGCGGTTGAAGAGGAGAGACCGATACAGGAAGAGTTGTTACTCGACGGTGACCGATTCTTGGTCCGTTCGAACGTTTTGATGTTTCCAGACAAGGAAGAAATTCTGCCCTTGTCATTCCGGGAAGAACATCTCGACTCAAATTTTTCTGCCCTGCAGCTAGCTCGACTTTACGAAATTTTCCGTCGATCGGCTCCAGGTGGATTTATCTCCAAGCGCTCTTTTACTTATATTATCCAAGACTTGATAATTTGTGACGAGGACCGAAGCGACGATTCTCCTCTGCCTTCTTCTTGGTACGAAATGCGAGCTTGCGACGTTTCAAAACTCGTTTACAAAGTGTTCGACGACGCAGCAATGATAGACTGGAGAGAATTTATTGTTTATGGTTCAAATATCCAAATGCCGAGCATCGATGAGATTTTACACGATTATCGAGCATTTAAAAAGATTGATACTAAATCCAAAGAGTTCGTTAGCTTCGAGTCTTTTTCGACGACTCCAGTATGGTTCTTCGATGGAAAGATGGCAGAGGACGATTCGAAATTTTCTTCACTCGGTGGACCGTACTCGAAGAGCGATTGGAGTTCATGGACAAAGAGGACTTCCGAGACTGAGATTGAAGACGAACAATTCCAGAACAACTTCAGACTTTCTCTTCTCAAGAGATTGCTCTGCGAAATTTTTTCGCATGACAGCCAAAAAGTTAATTATATCGCATTATTAATGGCCTTCTGCAAGGATGACGAGCCTGAGATCGGTCTAGCAAAAGCTCTGAGCCTTGCGATTGGATACAAAGTTTGCTCAGATTGGAATGAGGGTGAAGAATATGTCAAACAATTGCTGGAAAGCAGAAAAAATATCACCGACAGTGATATTCGACGAGAAGCTACCGAGGTAATTTTTCAGATGGTGAATTTTCTGTAATTCGTCATAAATATTATTTTTCCGTTCTTAGGCTGCTGAGTACGTTTTGAACAGTGTGATGGAAGAAATCATTTCTGAACGTGAAGAAGAAGTTCGTGTAGAATATTTAGAAAGTGAAAAGTCCGAAGCATCGAAAGTATCCATCGTTGCACCGAGTGAAAGGTCGAGATCGAATTCTGTTGCGAAGCCAAATACTCCACATGGAAGTAGTCGTCCGCTTTCCGTTTCTGTTAGTTTGCCTGGAGAGGTGGAGACAACCAAACATTCGCTGGATGACGAAGATTCGATCGTTTACTGGATACGATTCGATGTACCACAGGTTATTAGGGCCACATTTTTCAGTATCTACAACAGAAATTCTGTACTATTTTTTATTGTCCATACTGGATGAAATATTCCGTAATTCACAAAAAAAATTTCAGACGGTTTTAGCCGCGATGTTACCTACTCATGCGACCGAATCGAGTCTCTTTGACACTGGTAAAAGTCTTCGAGAATGTTTGGAGCTCGTTTATATTGACCTGCAAGATGAATTTAGCGATGAGATCGAGGCAATGATTCTCGTTCACCGATTCCTTCATCATGATTTCGTGAAAAAATTACTCTCAGACACTAACAAATTTACAACGAAGCATCTGAGAAACATTGTTGACGGGATCATTCGTGATATTCCATAAGGTAGAACAAACATATTTTTAATAAATAAATACTGTCCCAACAGAATTTATTCGTTCGTTACACTATACATTCTCGATCAATTTGATTTTCTTGTGTATCGTTGATTTCAAAAAGAAAATTCGGAAGAGTCAACTAAAATTTGTTATCAATTCGTGAAATCAGATCCTGTGCTGTTGCAACAAATTGAGATTCCCTTTGGGCAACGTAACTCGAAACAAAATGTTCCTTGCCCGGTCTCCTAGTCGCGTTGGCTTTTAAGAAAATTCTTACGATCATTTTATAACGTGTCATTAGCATTCATTTTCGCTCACTTACGCAACATTATTGTATCGCTTCGAGCATTACGCAATTACATGTCAAACGCTACGAGATTATCATTATAAATAGTTGGCTTGGTAATAATTTATCATTTGTCGATACCACAATAAGCAACAGTATCACTAACTTGTCTTTGCTGGTTGGTTTTTTTTTCGTTTGTGTCTTTTAAATAGGTATTTTTTAATTCGGCAGTTTCGTCCGGAAACGAGGAGTCGGTTTTGCGATAAAAAAACATTTCGAGTTATTTTTTTGTCTGGAAGACACAAAAAACAAAATTGCGGTCGAATGAGTGGTAGCGGAAAAAGATTATTTTTTTCAGTTTTTTTAGTTTTAAAAACATACATTTTTTTCCTGTTTTCCACAACGATCTGCCGATTAAGTTTTTTTCATTTTTTATATTATATTCCTTTACTGATATTTAATCTCTCACTCTGATTTTTCAGTATTCGTACTTTGATGGCTTTTATTTCCATTCTCAACGGATGAACAGCTTTTTCACAGCCCGCAAACTCGCCATTATTATACGATGTATGTGTGTAAGTATATTTTATTGTTAAACTCGTTAATACTAATATTGTTTAGCAATTATCGGATTTTTATAGTCTAAGTTCTTTTAAGTATCTTCTGGCGCTTTTTTCGATGAAATTCAATTCTGCACATGAGTGTAATATCTCTCGTCACATTCTCATATTTGCACGCGCCTATGCTTTCTTGAAGTCGAAATCATATTAACAATGTTTTATATACAAGAATCTTCCAATACGACAGACTTAAGTATCGTTCGTTTCGACGCTTTTTTAGTGTACATTCGGTGTATTTTTTCAATGTACAATGAAGTTTCTAGCAATAATGAGAATGACGGTAATCTTCTTTCGTCGCTATTATTATTAAATGGATTCCGATGTATAAATATCATGTACGCGATAATGCGTAGATAAAGGTCGTTAAAATGTAATATCATAGATCGCCACTTAGTATCGTCAATGTGAGAAAGTTAATCGCAACGCATCACGCAGACTTATGCTCACTATAATGAACGAGAAAACAATGTTCTACTTCAGTAGTTTTTGTCTTTCAACGAATATATAAGAAGATAAAAAAATAAGCTCGACTGTCTCGACTTAGATTTGTCTTCACTTAGCGAAAACTATCTCTACCTCGAATTTTTACCTCTCTTAACATTTTTTGAAGTCGAGCATCTCTGAAATATTCTTACAATTTTTTACCAATTTTTAACATATTGTGATTTTCCGAGCTCTAAAAAGTCACGTGCGATATCTCACACAACAAATAAAAAGAAACAGCTTTTCCATATAATACAAGATGTACATGTATTTAATTTCTCTTGACCCCGTTTGGCCGCCTAGCGAATTATTCGAGCGACAATGGTAATAATAATATTGATAAAAAATAAATGGCTATCAACACGAGAAATCGCAATAACGTTTTTTTTTCTTCTTTCTTTTCTCTTACGTTCTAGCAGCAATTACTTGATTATACGATGACGTGGGTCGACGAACTCGGGAGAAAAAAAGGCAGAGCACGTCCGATCGTAACGTCTTTCTCGGGGACTCGCTTATTTTTTCTCCTTCGAATCTTTTTCCGATTTGAATCTTAGATTATTTGGCACGTTTTATTTTTCATTCCGCCCACTCTTTTCTTTCTAACATTCATTCTCGCATTCTTCAAAAAATGCCGCCTTACAACTTATAACTAGAGTTAAGGGACGATAAAAAAATATGGGGAAATAGAGATTCGTCAAAGTTGCAATCTTTTCGAATTTCTCGTTCGGAACAAATTCATTCTCACTATGATAATCGTCTCTTCCAAGTTCGTTGTCAACTATTTTCATCTGCTCACTTGATGTTGGGCATTCGAGTATCAAATTTCCGATCAATAAAACTGCGCTTGGGTCGCGTGGTTCACCCGCAATCACATCAGACCCGATGATTCTCCCCTCATCAAAACTTTTAACTTCGTTTTGCCTTTTGCTTCTCGTAGCAGTACGCTGCGCTATATGCAAAACTGGAGTGTCCTGTTTTTTGTTTGTATGAACATACAATTTTTGGCAAAAGCCCTCAGACGAATCGCTGAGCATTCAACTCGTTTCCTTTTTCGTTTCAAAAACGTTGAACCCGAGTAGGAAAGGAAACAATTGCGTTTGAAATTTTATACTGCGTAAATTGGATTGCATCGATGCTAAATTCGAATCTACAAATTGAGCAATGGAAGTTTTCACTTTACAGTTGGAGTCTTAACGTTTGAGTAATGCACTGAGAACTATATTTATTGCTGAAATAACGTTTCGATTCAGAAACCGGTTTTTTCCGATCCCGTCAAACGAGAAATTAGACTTTCATGTAGGTAGTTGAGATATCCAAGTAAGAATGGAATTGTGAAAAAAAAGAGATGTAAAACGAATCGATATTTCCCGATATGGATGCATTTGGTCGGTGTACGAAGGATGCTCAGCAAAACGTTTTCTCCACACCTCGAGCTATAACTTTTGAGGCTCGAGTGAAAACGGAGAAAGAGGAGCTTTAGCCAATCCAAGACAGCCATCAGCTGGGCTGTGGCGGTGTTAGTCTGACGAGGAGCCAGGTGTACAATTTGAGTCGTTGCTTGTCGACGAGCTCGTAATTGAGATTCGTGAGACCGTCTGTGGAGAATCTTTTTTTTCCGGACTTGAGGAACTCGTACCTTCGCGGATTCGCTTTTTCCTTTTTGTGCGTTAGCATTTTGTACCGGGCTATGTTAGCTGGGTAACGTGATATGTGGAGGCCATGAGCTTTTATCCGATTTGCCATGTCGTCGTCCTCTCCGCCCCAACCCCAAAACACGTTGCTGAAACCGTTCACTAGACGAAATTGATCCGTCGACATTGCGGAAACTCCACCAAATAGATCCGCATAGGGTAACCTTTTCCACCGAAACAAAATTAACATCATTGATCCATTAGACTTACATTCACTTTAGATGTGCCGAATTAAATTTTTTAATTTAAAGGTTTAAAGTTTCAAAAAATTCGTAAATAGTCTAACCTGTATTTAAATTTGTCTACAGCTACCGACATGTGTCTCGGTTGTTCTGGACACGTGTAAAGATTTCTGTCGTCCTCGGGCAGTAGGTCGACATCGTGGAAGATGAAACAGTCGAACGGTCGTTCTTTCAGTGCTTCGACGTATCCAACGTTCATCAACATCGCACGATTAAATTGACCAGTACCTGAAACGAAAAAAAAAATGATAATACAATTTTGGGTAAAAAAATCATTTCACGTTTGGTGTTTTTTAAATTAATTTTGGTTTCTTCAATCTATTAAATTGTAATTTATCTAGAATGTTTTTAAAGCTCACTGGGTGGAAAAAAGTGGGTCACTTTTGTAAAATCTCTGCTGTGAAGTTCTTTCTACACGTTCGTGTTTCAGGGATCCTCTGTATCGCGCTTCGCTCGATCTCGAGAGTTATTATTCTCCACACAGCCACAGACATACATACATACATGTCCGATTTTTTGTCTGTGCTTCGAATATATGTATGTGGGATTTTTCATATTTTTCGTCGAGGACAAAAGCTTTCGCGACGGAGAGAGCCTCGAGTAGTTCATCGACTAGTGTCAGTGCTACGAGCTAACGAATCTGGGTCCCTCTTTGCATCCTATTTTCAAGATTTTCTTGACGACCTCTATCTAGCAATCATGTTGGTGCCCTTTCCACTCAAAAATAAGTATGAAACTAGGATCTAACATTTTTACATATTTTTATGCAATCCAGCAAAGAAATAAAAATTACACGATTAAATTCTTGATGTTTTAGTAAGAGAATTTTTTGAACGTCCAAATTTTTTAATCAAATGATTATTTAAATGCCAGGTAAAATGAGTATCAAGATTAAATTCCTAATTTTATGGTAAGGGAATTTTTTGAAAGTTCAAATTTTTTAATAAAATTTTTTTTTAATGTGAGATAAAATGAATATTAAGATTAAATTCCTGATTTTTTGATAAGGGAATTTTTTGAAAGTTCAAATTTTTTAATCAACCGATTTTTTAAATGGGAGGAAAAGAGAGTACATATTAAGAAATTGAATGTATTTTTGAAGAGTTAAGGCATTCAAGTGGGCGTTTATGCACGACTGGCAAAAAACACGAAACGATAACAAACAAGTCCTGTGGGAACGTGAACCGAGTGAATATGCGATGAGAGGATGATAAACGTTCGAACGTCACGTAACCCGATTTGTTGAGCTTGTACGAGTGGTATTCGAGATACAATTGGTATAACGTTACGCGGCATTCTGTTTTCGAATAATCGAATATCGAAAAAATGAACGAAAAAAGGTTCTGGTCAAGATCCATTCTTTTCCTCTTTTATTTATATTTTCGTCTATTTCTATCATTTGATCGATCTACAAATTTTTTTCGATTCCATTCCCATCGTTCGATCGTTCCAAAATTGTGTCCTCCAGTGCGGTCGGGCCAATAAATTTGCGAATTATCTCGGTGACCCTGTGATGATCTCGGCCTGACATTAATGAATTTGCTACATCGTTGATAAAAAAATAAATCATGAAGAAAATAAATGAGAGATGAGAGAAAGAGCAGTATCTGTCGAGTGTCAAGTATGGACACGAGCTTTATCTACGAATAAATAATTCAAAGATAACTCGAATGTTTTCCCACCACGAAGTTGACCGCACTCTTCCTCGAGGCACAATAAATGCGTGAATATAATCTATCCTCTCTTGAACGCAATTTTTTTTGGGACTTGTCTAATTTTTTATACCTTCATTTTTATTCAGAGACATTAAAGAACGCGTGACGAATAACGAGAGCGGAAGCAGGCGAGAGTTTGCGCTAATAGCAAAAAGGGAGTCTCGCCCTCGAGGAAACGAGCTACGTGAACCACTCTAATTACCCGTCCGGAGCATCGTTCATTAGTCTCAATATGTATAGTCGCGGTTGGGATTACGTCCTCGGCGAACACGAGACCGTACGAACCAAATTGGTGACCTCGCTGTTTTTTTTATTTATCAAAAAATAATTTGTACATCAAAAAATGAAAAGCAAAGTAATGAAAGACACACGAGGGGATATCGAATTACTAAAAAAATAAAACCTACGATGATGGACTCATGGTCGATATTAAATTTTGGGGCGTTCCCAAATTAAGTTGTGCTCAGTGTGTTGTCAATACTTGAATGGTTGACCGGTTATCTTATGTTTGTTGAAGGGTTAACGCTTAAGGGTGTTGAGTCCCAAATCGCAACTGATGATAAAATTCTGAAAATTTTCTGTTTTTGTGTGAAATATTGAAGAGATCGTGTATAAATTTTACCCCGATTACGAAACAGGTTACTAAGAAATTAGAGTCCATAAATTAAACACGGCCTATGGAAACTATAGTAAAATCGCAATTTTTAAAAATATTTTTTTGTTGCAAAAAATGGTGCTAAAAATAGGAAAAAAATCACACTCGAAGAAGAACATACAAGGAGCATTGTGTAATTTTTCCAACACATTTAGGAACCATGTGTTTTAGAGAATGAATAACAAAAGACGAAGGATGTACTTTTCACCGTTTTTTGAAAAGTAAATCAGTTTCCATTATCGAAATTTCAGCGTTATCAAGTTTGCTCAATACATCCAAAAGTTAATCCTCACTTGAAAATTTTAATGACAATTATGTATTAAAATTTATTATCATTTTTTTTTAAATTTACGATTATTTTATCATTAATATGCACAAATACGAAATTTATTTTCACATTAACGTTGTTACAATGTATCAATATGAGCAGTTATCAATTCCGATAGAATTCAATAAAATTCAACTTTTGGATGAGGCGGTAGGTAGTCAACATATAATTTTATAATTTCGAAGAACTGAAAAAAATGCCGAAAAAGTGCATTGACACATATTTTCTGTAGCTTTCATACGTCCATATACGAATGCGATACAGGTTACTTCGTAAGTTAGTTGCGGACATAATCTGTTGGGAAATTGGAGAGTTAGGGTCTAGGGTGGAGTTAGGGGTAAAAGGGTCGGAAATAAGTGGAAATACGAGGGAGGCAGGAGAAAGTGGAATAAGTGCGAATTTACGATGTGGAAACGCGAAAGGCTGTGGAGAGTAAAACTCAGATTCTATATTTAAAAAATGTACTTGTGTGTGAAAAATTGTTAACGACCTTTTTCGTTTTAAGAAACTCATTAAAAAATTGTATTCACCTTCTTGCTCGACGACGAATATTTGATAATCGATCTGATGTCTCAGGAGAATGGGATGGAGATTGTAGAGCAATATTTGTAGATGCTCGAGACGATTGCGATACGGTATAACAATGGCAACCCGAGATCGAGCGATGCAGTCCTTTGGAGCACCTCTTCCACCGGGTTTTACTTTCGATAAATTCGCTTCGACGAGCGCATTATCTGGTAGCGTTTTAATCACGAGAACCGGACCGACTGTAAAGTTCATTATAGTTGGTTCAATTCAATATTTCATTGGATCTATTAAATATGGACGAATCAATTAAATATTTCATTGGAAATGGCCATCTTTTTTTTCAGTGTATGCATCCCATTCATACTAAATTAGATTAAATTTTATATTTTATTTTAAAATGAATCTGCATCAATCTTACCAAGATTCGGAGGTATGAGAGGACAAGTCTGAAGTCCAGGAAGCTCCGTTCCATTCGGTGGAGCCGTAATGAAGATCTCCGATGGTGGCGGGGTTTCCGGTACACGTGATGAATTTCGCGGATTCGTTATTCGGAATAACACCATATGATTATTATACCTGCACATTTTAAACCAGATATTGGAATTATTTTTTCAACAATTGTATAAAAGAAAATTTTTTTATTATGATTAAAATTTATGAGTTTTTTTAGATTTTTTTTTAAGAGTTTACTTGTATGTAATAATAAATAACTAATAACTGTATGTTTACCGTACTTTAGTTTACTTGTATCTAATAATAAATAACTAAATAACTAATCAAAACGTTCACATCTCTCGATCGGATTGTCCCTGTCCTATCGAAGTGAGAAGGTCGAGAATGACAGGAATGAAGCCCTTAACCAGAGATTAGTGTAACGCGGATTTGGTGTCTCAGACTGATATTGGCTAATCGCATTCGGAATGGTTCGTTCGACCACTAATTTCCGACTGGCTCGCAGGCAAGCTCTCTGGCTACTATCCGATGGACCCTTTGTGCAGTGACAATTCATTCGTGGTCCAGTTAACGTGGCCGATTATTGCTTGTGTCGGGAATTTCGATCTCTGATGAATCGTACAGTTGTGTGAGAAAATTTATTTTCTTTTTGATTTTACGCGGTTGTTTCAAAGATTGACTTCTTTTCTGATTTTTTTTACTTGCCTCAATCACGAACGTGTACGATTACGACTTTCAATTTCGATCTCTGATGAATCATAGAGACGCAAGAGAAAATTTATTTCCTTTTTGGTTTTTTAAGGTTGCTTTAAATATTAACTTCATTTCTGATTTTTTTTACTTACCTCAATTACGAAGGTTTACGATTATGACTCTAAATTTCGATCTGTGATGAATCGTAGAGTTATGAGAGAACATTTATTTCCTTTTTAGTTTTGCAAAGATTAACTTTTTATTTTATTTTTGGTTTTCGTTTACTTATCTCAATTGCGAACGATTAGGATTCATCGGATATCTAAATCCCCATGGCGATACAAGCAACGATTGACCAAGCCAACTCTCGACCACGAGTCAATATTATCCTGATGCTTGAATAATCCACTAGAATCCAAACTTCAGTAAATTCTCAAGTATGAAAGGAACGATTATTACTTTACGAAGTATTGTTCGATGAATTAATTCAGACAAATGACGTGACTGGAGAAGCTAGAGTTGCACAAAGCGGGAAAAGGCTCCGAAAACTTCGACGTGGATGATAAACTCGCTCTTAACATCCACGATGCCCGAGGGGTGTTACACGCGTCTCTATCCCTCTTATGAACGGCGCATGGGCTTCATTTATAGTTTAGTTTCATCCGCTTTGAGCGAGCAACGAACCCGTAATAGAATTTCACGTAATTGGATCACGTGGGTCGATGCTTCCGGTAAAAAGCAACGTCTTCCGATACGATACCTATGTAAAGGATCACGCGCCCTCCGAGACCGACCTTATCGCCTTTTATCTCTACAAAAACATCCGTGAAGACTCATTTTCGGTGCTATCGCAATTTTCATTTAATCCAAATCGTCTTTTTCTTAGTCTTCTTCAGTGTAATTGTTTTTTTTATCGTTTGAAATGATTGTATTTTTTTTTAAAGCGTGTTACAAAATAGCATACTAAAAATGTAGTAGATCATTGTACTTTTGAAATTCTGAATTAGTATTTTACTAAATTAATCCTTTGATTCGAATCACAATTATCTGATTATGCGATTCCTTCGACGTCCCAAAGATCCTAATTAAAGAGTTTGGTCAAAAAAATGTGGACGGTGGACTGTAATATTTGGTATACGAGAAGATATACATATTTGAATCAACTTCTTTTGCTACAAGAATTGTCGATTTTTCGATAAGGTGTAAAAAATTTCAGCGTGAAAAATTTTCTTCTGCAGCTTTTCGGAATTTTTCTCTTTCGTCATCAAAAAAGGGTATCACTTCGATCAACGATTGTATTTCGATGTCTTCTTTATGACGCATTTTAATTCCAATGAGTACTTCGAATGGAGTACTTCGAAGGGCCAATGCTCCTTTGAAATGTACTATTTATTGCTCTTTGTATTTTATCGACATTTTGATACCATTTACTAGGACAGTTTTGAGCTAATTTTGTAAGGATCGGTATGATGACTCGATTCACTCGTTGAACTTGGCCATTTCCTCGCGGTACGCCTGTTGTAATAAGAATATGTTCTATATTTTTCGTCTGAATAATAATCCTTAAATTCGAATGAAGTGAAAGCTGTTCTACGATCACTGATGATACGTTGAAGATTTCCAAAGATTTTTTGCTGATTCTTCAATTTTTCAATTACTTCTCTCGATGTTTTTGATTTTGTAGGATAAATTCATGTAAATTTTGAAAATCCATCAACAACGACGAATAATTGCTACTTTCGGAGATGAATCATTTTTTGTAATGGTTTTTGAAGAGCAGAACAATCGGTTATTAGTTTAAATTTAATTCCGAGTATATAAACTGGAAATTTCTTAACAGCTTGAATCACTGCTAACGTTTCCAATTCATACGAGTGTAATTTCTTCTCAGAATCTGAAGTTTTGCGGCTCATGAAACATACCGCATAAAAACGATTATCCTTGTCGTTTTTTTGTAATAAAGCGGCTCCGTATCCTTCTTTACTAGCGTCTGTATGAACTTCTGTTTCAAATGTTCAAAAGATTCTTCTTGTTCTTTTCCGAAACGAAATTTTTGTTCATTTTTAAGAATGTCTGATAAAGGGTGAGCGATTTTAGCATAGTTTCGTATAAATTTTCGAAAATAGCCAGCCAATCCTAAAAAACTCTGAATCGCTTCTTTCGTATTGGGTTTTGGAAAATTTTTTACGGATTTTATCTTAAAGAGAGATGGACTAATATTTCCATTCTCGATTACGTATCCGAGGTATTCAACTGTTGCTTTTAAGAATTTGCATTTCTTCCAATTAATCATGAGTCCTTTTTCGGCTGCTACTGACAATGTTTCTTTCAAATCATTCATTGCTTCTTTTACGTCTTTTCCTGGTACAATTAAACCATCCATGTATGTAAAAACGATTCTTCGTCTGTTCAGCTCACGGAAAACTTCATCTATAAAACGTAAAAATGACGTAGGGCTGTTGCAGAGTCCAAAAGGTGTTCTGAGAAATTCAAATTGACCATCAGGTGTTACGAATGATGTATATTTTATGCTATCAGCTGCGACTGGTACGTGAAAAAATCAATTTTTGAGATCTAACACCGAAAATACACGGGCATTCGCAAGTGCATCGTTGCAATCATCGATTAAAGGCATCGAAAATCTGTCTCTTATTATTGTTTTGTTTAATTGACGAAAATCAATACATATTCGATATTCATCATTTTTCTTTGCAACAATCACGACAGGGCTGGAATATGTACTTCAACTGGGTTGAATTATCCCTTCTCGTAACCATTCATTGATTTGATTATCCAGAATTGATTTCTCTTTTGCAGATAATCGTCGAGGCTTCAAATAAATTGGAGAATCATCTTGAAGAACAGTTTTCGTTTTAATATTTGTTTGTACTTCTTTCTTCGGTTCGTATTTATTGACCTTTGCTATTTTTCGAAGGCTCTTTTCTTTTATTTTTTTTTCGCTCCATTCGTTGTTTTCCTCGTTCTTTTATACGATCGTATCGTTCTATATTTTTTCGTAATTCGGTAAGGTTGGTTGCATTGTATAAAATCGTTTTATTATTTTCGTGATCTGAATTTTTTCGCTGATCAGTTAATAATTTTTTTGCGTAAATTACCTTTACGCAAAATTATTCTATTCTAATAGTTCACTCATTTCTTCAAATTCTTCAATCCATTTCTCTATTTGCATCTTGTAATCACCAGAGAAATGAGAAATACTTCCTTCAACGTCTTTTATAGTAAATGAATTTGTGTTGTGAATTAGTTGTCTTCTTCGATCATTATTTCGTGAATTTCTTTTAATGAAAATTTGATCGTCTTCGTTGTCTGTGTTAGTTTCAGATTGTTGAACTTCATGTTCGTCGGCAATTGCAGTTTCAAATTCATTTCCTTTATCTGTATTGATGATTGATTCATCATGATTTTCTTCGGATCCTTGATTTCTGTACTCCTTTAAACGACGTTCGAGATCAGCTTTCGTTCCTGTCGTTGGTAACCCCAATTTCTGTAATTGCTCTCTTAGCTGAATTAGAGTAAATTTTGGTGTGGAGCATGAAAATCTTTCATTCTTCTCAATTTCTGTTGTTCTTGACTCTTCGGATGATCCTGCTGCTTCTATTAACTCATTTAAAAACGTAACTCGTCCTTCTTTTTGTTTTCCTTCTCCAGCTATTCTTTTCGTCTTTTCTTCTTAATTAATCGTCTTATTTTTCCTTTTTTTTTTAAATGAATTTTTCTTCGATCTCGATATCCCGGTTAAGCCCCCAAATGTAGGATGGAGATTCAAAGAAATTCAACAATTTTTATAAAAAAAGGAAAAGATTCGTTTTTATTATTTGACGTCTTGACAGCAACTAACTTTTTTAAAAATAATATCCCGTTGTCAGGACAACTTGTTTCTTTTGTTAATAAATTAAAGAGAGTAACTAATAATAATTATATTCTCCACATCTATATGAATTTTCCGTAAGACGCAATGCTAAATTTTGCAAAGTTTGATCATTTATAACTTTAAAATCATTAAGTCACTATTTTTTAGAGGCACCAGGATTTTGTAGATATTTTCAAACAAGTTTACAAAATTTTAATTTTTTTTCCATTTTAAAAATACCTCCAATTTCTCCGTAAAGGTTTTTCTTGTTGAAAAATGTCTCTGTCGTTTTGGGCAAAAAGCTGGCATAAACGTCGGCATATATGTTGGGGATGAAAATCCGAGTTAAATTTGGCTGGAGAATGAAATACGTAAAATAACAGGGCGCTTTTTATGATTTGATTTTCAGGCAGGCATTATTGAACGAAGGCTTGGAATTTGTGGAGCGGTTGGGAGTACGTGGGGCGTCCCGGCGTCAATACACAGTCAGGATAACAAATCGTTTGCCAATCGGCTAGCGTCCGATTCGAGGAAAATCGCGCGATCCCGCAATTCGCAAAAGCGATAAAGGGACTTTTTCACCCACGCTTAGATTTATCTTTGTAGAGCCTTTTATCGCTCATTTATTGTCCCGCGTCTCATTTCTCAATCACGTTTTTTACGAGAGAAAAATGTGAACGCACTCCGAGAATAAAAATGATGTTTTTTAAAAGGAGGGGGGGGGGGGGGGAGGGGGTGCGGAGGGGGGGGGGGGGGGGGGGGGGGGGGGGGGGGGGCAAAATAGGGTACTCCAAAAATTTGATGAAAATTTACAATATTTCAAAATTTGATCAAATTGTTTTTTTTTTGCTGAGAACATTATATTTGGTGATTTAAAAACACGTTTAAACAAAAATTAAAGCTCAAAATCAATTAACATAACAGATACAAAAAGAACATTTTCTTTGGTAATGAGCAAAAATTGAAATAAATCATAAATTAATTACTTGAAATAAGACATCAAAGCTAATAATAACTAAAGGAATTATGAAAAAAAAAAATTTTTTCGTACTTTTTGGAGAGGTGCTCCATTTTGACCACTAAAAAAAATTTGTTTTTCTCATGAAAATTTTATTTCAGCTGAAAATTCTGTTTCTTTTCTGTAATTGTGATTAAAAAACAAAGATTCAGCATATTTAAACCCTTGGAATCGGAAATTTTTCGTAAGTACCCCATTTTACCTCCCCCCACCCTACATTCATTACAATTAATTATAAAACTGATTCAGAACTCGCCTAGTAGCGTTAATGGCAGCCAAATTATCAATGGATCGCCGATCGAAGACTCCGTTGAGCAAATACTGAAGCACGATGAGGGCCAAGACAACGCACGCGATCGCCTTGTACAGGTGGGCCCGGTGCCACGGTGCCACGGCTGCGGCCACAGTCATCGCATTCAGAAGACAACATTACTTCCTCCTATCGGTGGAGGAACGCGTTTCCCCTCCCTCTTCCTTCTTGACAACACGAGTCGTTCCCCTGGAATTGTTCTCGTTATCCTGGCGTCGTTGAGGGAATTATCGACGGTAATGGGAAATCCGAATGTGCCCTAATTCCTCATTAGCTCCGAGATTTTGACATCTGAAATCATCAAATCCCCTGTTCTTTATTATTTAATCTCTAATTCATGATTATATCCATAATATTCATATTTTTATCATTTATAAAACAGATCGAAAGTGGTGCATAAAAGTGTATTATTTTGGTACACGATGAAAAATATGACCTCGAGTTCGAACCTGGGAAATAAATACATTCAGGATTTACTACTGACTCGAATTTCAACTGGAGGAAGACCGGAATCAGCTCGAAAGGTCACAGAGGTTCGATAGTTGATTTCCCATTCGTATTCAAATCCGGAGCTAGATTCGCTGGATTCGTACGTGCTAGGGATGCTGCGCAAAGTTTTGGTACGCAAGAGCCACCCGGACACGATGCCCCGTGGATATTAACTTTTCCCGTGTCATCTTTTCTCCCCGATGGATTTCTGATAACCCCTGAATGCTTTGTTAATACTACACCTCGCTCTGATTCGTCTATACAAAACATTACCTGGCAAGTTCCGAGAACCCCTTCGCATTTCGAATGAATCTATTGTCGGTTTATCATAAAGTTGTCGACTCTGCATTAGCTAGGATTACGATCACGCAAGCGTCGATTTGTGGGAAATGAAATTCCGATGGTTCGTGTCAACATTTTCATTTCATTCTCATTTCGTATATATTATAATTAATCTGTTTCTACTTGTATGTTGGTTACGCGTGTGCTTTTTGATTTTATAGAATTTCAATTCGATGTCAATTTAATAAAGACGGGGAGAGCTTTCGAAACGAACTGATTGCCATTGATTATTATTTGTATCACGAGAAACACCGATGTAGGTCAAGCTCGATTCTAACCGCTGCCAGAACGGTAGTTATTAAAATTACTCGTTTATGGAAATTGAATTCATGATATTTTCCGTGAATATAACATTTCACGATATTGCCATCATATTTATAAAAGCAACGTAAATGTATTTAGAGTTCTACACTTTCGGATGAATTCAAAGTAGCATATTTACTGGGGTGGAAATGAACTTTATAAATAAATTTGCCATGCCGAGTAATAATACGATTTTCCATTTTCTATAGGACGATCGAATTGGGGCTGGAAACTAAAACTCAGGTTTAAAAAATATCTTGAGCAAATATCGAGATAGCAAAATATGCGTTTCGATATTTGTATCATTAAAAATGTTTTTTCTAGTGTATACACAAACTGGCAGAACAAACAACCTTGCACGATTATTACCAAACAATAAAATAAAAATAAAAACTTGCTGTCGGTCGATTGGTTGAACGTTTTTTAAATTTTTATTTTTCTTAGTAGGTGTGGTCGAAAAAAGAGGCGAAAAGAATAAGATCACAGCACGAGGGTTGATCTTGTCGACGGAAGTTGTGTTGGTTATTACGGAACATTAGTAGCACGCGTCGTCTACATTTTAGTGGCAATTGTACTTCGCGATCTAGGCGAGAGCACTCAGATAATATTGTAGGCTGTGCTATCAGCTTCTCGGAAAGTCTATCGTCGAGCAGAGCGAACCCCTTGTCACGAACCTATTACGATCCTGCGAGGGCCACTTTTTCTCTGCCCAAGCCGCTTCACTATATATTGACGCAGCGAAAAGTCTTCAGGAACATGCGACCAAGCTATCGATTCTTTCTTCTATTTATTCACTTCGCTCTTTTCACCTTCAATTAATCGACGAAAAAACATATCGACAGAAAAAGTCAATACTTGTCACCGCTACATTTTTTTTGCTAGAATATTTGCGAATTTTAGTATTTCTTGATTTATCACATTTGTAAAGTGATTGATGATTAAGGATGATGAGCTGCTCCGAAAAAATCGACTATTCTTTGTTGACAGTAGTTTTAGTAGCTTCAGGAAGGTTGAAAAATATGCTTATAAAAATTTCAGCCTGAAATATTAGTGGGTTGATGTCTCAAGTCACAGCAGGGCATGATAAAGAACACGAGCGCCGAGCGGTTGTATCTTTATGAGTATGTCCTTACGAAATAATAGGTTCATAAGAACTCAAATACGTGGGCCAAACGCAGGAGATCTCGAGATATCTTGCTGTTTTGAAGTATCGAATAAATAGAAGAGGACGATTGTCATCAATGAGAAATTAAGAGATAAAGAGATTTAGGATTTTTTTATGATTATTTAATCAAACTGAATTCAATTTGAAATTAAATACAACGTATTAATAAAGAGATCTAGGATTCTTTAATTACAATATTACGTTTCTTTTACAAATTTATTTCCTGCAATTGAAATGTTTCAAGTTGAAAATTATGCAGGAATCTTTTCTAACCTTTGGAAATTATATTGGATGTAAGGAGCGAAAAAACGATTTTTGATTACTCTGATATGTATGTACAATATTGTACATACATAGTTATAATATTTTTCCTAGGTCCATTTTTTGAGTTCATTTCCATGATATTACGCTCTTCTTACTTTTTTTTAGTTATTCTGTTGTTACGGTTCTGCGTTTCTGTAAATGTTGAATTCTAGAGATTCCCAATCGAAGCTCTTTGAACCCCCGAGAGCTCGGGAAGAGTCAGGGTGCATGTGCAGCTGCGCCTCCGGCGAGGAAAGAAGAAGAGAGAAGAAGCGCCACCCCCGACGCATTGCAGTCTGCCCGACTCTCTTCTCACGTCTTTCGCTCGTCGACTCAGCCAACGAAGTTGCTCAGGACAGCAATACGGTTTTTACCCCAAACATGCATTTCGTCGGTGAAACCAGTAGTAGAGGCGACAACAGTCGACTTTCTAACGTAGTAGAATTCTTAATCGACGAGTGAGGAATTTCCTAATTCATAATTTTTTTAAGTTTTATCATGGATTTGCCAAAAATGTGTAGATAACAATAATAAATTGATTTGATAAAATTAACAAATGATCAAGCAAAAAGTAAATTGTAAAAAATAAAACTGCCAGAAATTAAAACTCAAAAAAAATTTTGAGTTTTTCTTTGAAAAAAGAATGTAACGTGTAACGAGAAAAAAATAGTTATTACTATAAAAGCGAAAATAAATATTACTGCTATTGAAGATGCAGAGAATTTCCATTCCTATTAATTTTTCCTTGAACATATTTCTTGGAGATTTCTTGTTGGTGAATTAGCATCGAGGCTATTAAAAAGCATGATAAGGTAAAGCTTGGATTGGGAGCTTGATCATTGTTCTCAGTTTTATCAGAGTCGATAATGAAGGTAGACTCGAGGGAGAGACGCAAAAGCTATATTCGTCTCCGAAGCCTTCAATGTATTGCTATCTCAAGTCTACGAACGGCTTGGCTCTTGTCTCTTATAGTGAAATGTCCCGGATCCCGAGCACGTAGAATATTTGCTGGCTTGATTTACACACTGGCTTCCGCAACGTGTTTTTTCTCTTACCTAGAGATTTCTTTCAATTTTCATTCTCTATTTTTAAATCACATAATCGACACATTTTTTTACTGAAGAAAAAAAAAGATTAGCTTCCTTGTCAAAGGTTCCGCTTGTCAGACCACAAAGAGACTTTTCTACTTACGAAAAAAATACTTTCACTTTCGTTTTTAAAAAGGAAAATATTCATTGTCTTTGGAACTCGAATAACAAAAATATGTTGCTACGATTATTAACAATCATACGATTGAAAAATTAGATGAAAAAATTATTATCAGAATAAAAAACTATATAAAAAACAGTAAATAAGAAACATGGAAAGGTCTGAATTCACGAGAGAGCACATGCTTGCCGTCTTCTTTACGCTGAAGTTCAGCCTGTTCGAAGATAGTTTACGTTGGTATATGTCCTACGACAGTCGCCGGAAAACTCACCATTCACCGCAGCAAGATCGCTCCCGCAGTAGTTTATGAATAATTCATTGAGACCGCGAGACAAAGGCTCGAGAAAAGCTCCAAAGAAAAACATTGTTCCCGTGTACAGTGATGCCAAAAATTTCAAAGCGTTGTAATTTTGTAATATAAAATTAAAAAGTAATTTTAAACAAAGTATTTTTGATTTTCCGAGTGTATTTTTAAATGAAATTAAGAAAAACTCTATAGATAAAAAATTGTTTTGCGGGAGCAAAAAAATCGTGGGATTGGATATTTTTTATCAATTCGTATCAGGCCAAGCCCCGATGGAGATCGAGTTCCTTCTCTAACTTCCATTAACTGACGACCGAGTCTGAATGAACGTGACTGGGATTTCCGTGTCTTTTATCCTACACGATTATCGAGCGCTTCTTCAATTTCCATCCCCAAATCTGACGTCAATGAATCGAATACGAATTCGGATTACTGTTATATTCATTTCTAAAAGGGGCAGGAATTTGCCTCATTTAATTATAACCCTTTTTTGTTATGCTGAATAAAGTCACTCAGCATTTACTATGACCCATGTTTATTTGATGTACATTTTTTAAAACGCCCACCGACTTTTTTATCAAGGACTATATTTAAAGCATGTGCAACATCAGTGGTGGAAAAAGAAATTATTCTGGTACGCTGTCGTTTGATTTTTGATGAAAAAATCTTTTGAAAATATTTTGCAGTAGTTAAATACTACCATAAAATATTTTATGGCCATCTGACCAAAAGATTTCGTATACCAAAAATTTGAAAAATTGGACCGAGTCAATCTAATTCATGTGTGACGAACATATTCGATCAGGAACGCATGATAATCAAGAGTCGCGGTAGAGACTCGAGGCAAGTACATTTACGGAACGTCAACTGTACGCTCTCGAGCTACCGCTACTCTTTTTCTCCGAGTTTG
>JAPYYX010001252.1:0-28498 GCA_030522605.1 Cremastinae sp. B BG-2022a | reverse complement strand
TCTAAATCGTGTACGATTAAATTTTTTTAACGTGGGGTTATAAGTTGCCCCCAGTGGCCGCTATGTGGCCTGGGTGAAGTGTGGCCGCTGAGGGTTAAATGAAATACATAAATTCCAAATTTATAAAAGTATATCCACCAGTGAAAAATTTAATCAATAATTTATTTGAAGAAAATCACCGTCCGGAGAAGAACCAGAAAAAATTAAATTACATATTTGATCCTAACAATACCATGATAATAATGAAAACTTTACATCGGATACGAGTTTCGAATAACGAGTATTTCTCAAACAATATTTTTTTATTTATCGGAGGTAATGAGGCAAACACGAGTGGCATTCGAATCATTCAGATATTGGAGTTTTCAATCACTTTAACATTGATACCATAAGGTTTAGACGATAAATTCATCGTTCATTTGAACACTTTAAACGTAACGAGCATCCTCACTGCATCACGTTTAAACAGCAGCAATTAGCTTCGGGCGCGTTGAGCTGCTGCGCAATGAAAAGTTTGTCGCTATCTATGCTTCTCGCAGCTTGTCTGACACAACGTGGATATATACTGGTGATCCTAAAATTTCTGCTTGTATTGCAGCCTTTTTTACCCTGATTTTGGCACAACTACTAGTTCTGGCTTGTCTTGTTTTTGTAGGTCAAAACAGCACTAAAGAAAAAAAGAGTGATTGAAGCGCTTTCAAATCACAGTAATAAAAAAAAGGATTTTTTCTAAAGCCTTAGACGGCTGGGATTTGGTTATTTTTTTCATTAAAAATATGTTCCCTTCTCTAAGGTTTGACCCTAATAAAGTATTAATTATAATAAGCGGCTTATATAAGACTTTCCAGCGATCTAAGGGGTACATGAACATATTAAAAAGCTGAAAAACATATTTATTTTTGCAATTAGATACACGACTGCAGAAAGAATCCTTGTAATTCATGGAGGTGTTCGAAAAATAGAAATTGATTTGAATAGTCGGTACGATTTTTCATTGAGAGGGCGATAACATTACTAGCTCGTTATGATATCAGCATCTGCAGTTACGAGAGTGCGGTGAATCTTCAGCTATTCATCAAAGTTAGACATCAACTGGCGTCCTAAAATTTCTAAAATTTGGCGATAACGTACAAAGTCGAAACCAATTTCAAGTGGTGAAATATCTTTGCGGAAATCGTTGTATAGTGTTTATCGATCACGAAAAAATTTCATGAATATTTAGTGGGATGACCTATTCACTACTCGTCATACATTATAAATTCTGGAAACAGTATTTTTGATACATGAACCGATTTATAAGAGATTTTTGCAGTTGCGCAATAATTCCAAAAGCGAATCTCAGAAGAATTACGTCTCGGTTTCTGATGCTCTAAACTCTTGCAAGCTGCGTCATGTTGAAAAGTGTACTATATATCTCAGTTAAGCCAGAGATGTCCTTAATAGATCAAGTATACTCTTACCCCAAGTACATTTACCATGAAACTTTAGAAGCACTCTTGGAAAGTTAAGTGATCTCGTAGATTTTGTGGATTGGCGTCAGTTAAATACCAGCTTAAGACTAAACGTTTCGGTTCGGTTTATTCGCTTTCTAGTTTTCAATGCAATTTTGATATGAAACTTACGGGTCTTGCGCTTCATGCAAGAGCCAGGTGGCATTAAAAATGGATCTACACACAACAAAAGACTGTTGAATTTTTTTTTCATATAGAAAAAAAAATAAACGTAATCTGTTGTCACTTCATAGTTCTCGTCACATTCGTATATTTGGTAGTCAACAGCCGGCGCTAAGCATAACGTCAAAAATATTTGATAGCAATCGAATAAATTTTGAATTCGAATGACTTTCAAAAAAAATATGATTAATATGTATGTAAATAGAAAACAGTGATAAGAAAAAAGGAGAGAAGAGGCGACGAAGAGAAAGGAAGAAAAAAACGAAAAGCAAAAAGTTAAATATTTGAGGTAAAAAATATTTTGATCTGAAGATTTCTTTTTCTCGAAAGATAACGTAGAAAATTCAATAGTTACTCAAAACAGAGGGTTCCAGAACCAAAGGAGGAATATAACTTTTTGCTGCCTGAATCTAACAATCTAATAATAAATTAAAAATAACTTAAAATAAAATAAAAATGTTGAACGTTAAAATTTTACATAAATATTTTTTTAACGAAAAGAGATCAAAAATATCTTTGTAAACTACGGCTTGTAACGTATAGAAGATGGTCACATTTAAATTTGTAGAAAGGATTCGGGACACGGTTGAGTACTAGGCGAGAAAGGTTTCTCAACCTTTGTGAAAAGATGTGTTTTCTTATCCCTAACAATACAAATGTGTGTAGGTCAGTGTATTTTTCTAAGTTTCGCGTATTTTCTTTATTTTGTTTTACTTCCGTACTCCTTTCTTTCTATGAATCTGGCCCTTCTCCACTAGCTACTGGTGTAAAAGTGCCTGATGTGAAGAAGATAATTCCGAGCCGGAATTATCTTCAGTCATAACTTGAGCTGGACCGTAATCTGCCGGGCTTGATAGCAAGAAGAAATGTATTGTCCAACTATTTTTCTCGTGATGAGGCTAAAGGGTGTATGTTTGCTTCCTTGGTATTTGATTGTTTTACGAGATTATTTTGTACGCTTAAGCCGCTCGTATTATTCTCACTTTGCCACGTATAATACTGTTTACGATTACTTTGCAAAGAACTCATCATTCAAAGAAATGGAAAGAGGGATTTGGAAGATTCCAGAGAAAGGGGTTGAATACGAGGCGCTTGCGAGAAAATACGATATCTGTACCTGGTCCAGTGAACCAATACGTTTTCATTTGCCAAAAACCTTTGTGGCAATCTCCGTGTGATAAAGCAATCGCTTTGTTTTCATAGAAAACGAAATACATGCAATGGATATCCGAAAATAAATCAATACTATTAGTTCTTCTTTGTGTTAAGTTTAATAACATAATGTAATTAAATTGTTGGATCTATTGAAATTTATTTTTCTAATCGGACAGAAAAGCAAATAGAGATTTTATAAATATCTCATCATTTGGGCAACGGATGATATCAGTATCGTTTATTGTTTTGTTACTCTCGTTAAATAGCGTTTGATGTGCTATCTTAAATTACAAAATTAAGTACAGAATTTTTATTTCAAAATCTTGATTTTATTTAAAAATCTTTAAAAAAAGTCATAAGAAAATATAAAAAATGAATAATTCTACATGATTCGTCAATGTATACCGATGTCCGAATGAGAAAACATAATTTTGAAAAATCAATTACCAGACCGTAAACTACGTTCAACTTTTGCCGGTCCAAGGATGAAGAGTAAATGTATTCGACTTCGTGTTATAATATATGTACACATAAAGCCATTTATAAATTAGTAGTTTAATTTTTTTTCGTACGTCCCTTTGACCGAAATTAACGCGAATTCTCATCAAATGCCCAGGAGTTGAATCCAATAAATTTTTTTACTTGTGAACCATGGAGTTTCAAATATCTATCGGTGGATTTGATTCATACTTTTACGCGAATTCTCTTCCTGTCCGTGAATACCTTTCACGTGGAATTTTATTGCATTTTGACTGATGAAAAGACCTCAGGCTATATACTCTCTTTAAATCCACCTGACAAAAAATTGCCAGTTCTTCGTTCACGTATTGTTCAATGCTCTTCATTTCTACCATTTTTGATTTTCAGCAAATTTGAATACACATTAACATGAAATGAAAGAATAAAATAATTTAGTACATGTTTCTTACAACTATTGAAAGTTATGTAAAAAATCTGCGTTAGTTCAAAACTATAAAAATAATCTACTAAAATTGAGTAGGACTCACATGTTCGTGCTCTCAAACGGAGGATCTCGAATTCTTAAAGAATAAACAATTAACAAAATCAGTGGATATCATCTTATGAAATCTTTTCAACCCAGCATTTTTGATTACACAATTTATAGGAAATTCTTTTGAAAAAGGGTGAAATTATAAAAATGAGTGTCAGTATATCACATAGTATGGATTGTGGATTAGAACAGTCATCAACACTTTGCACTGCCAACTGGTGCGAAGGCTTATTTATTATCCGCTTGATAATCCTCACGTTCACCTAGTGGCCTATCGTATCCGTACATCGTATCAAGAGGCGTTCCATTGATAGGATGGTGCACGTGTACCACATACGGTCGAGTACTTACTTCCCCTTCAAACAGCAATGCTTCATTGCTCTCCCTTCCGAAGTCTGACCCATACACATTGACCAGTACTTACGCTTGATGAATAAAACTTCTTACACGGATATGTTTGTGGTGAGAAAAAAGTAATGAAAAAACATTTAAGCATGAAGTGAAGTAGGAAGATCTATTGACTGTATTACCAGGAACTTTTGGATAGGTTAATGTAGCGATAAGTAGTTGGAGTCTACAAAAAATTGTTCAACTTTATTTCTCACAAAACTCCTCCCTCCCTCTCGCAAAACTCCTCGAAGCGGATGTCAGTCTCTCTGGATTTTCCGACAATATCATTATTCCTAGACTGAGCTTCGCATTAAGCAAACGCTTTGCAGAGCGATTCATAAGAAACTTTGGACAAGAACGAAGAATAATAGAGAGTGAACAATAAAATGAGAAGGCCGTTAATGATGAGGGTAGTACGAATTCCCACTTGAAACGATTTCTCGTGTTTAGATATTCGCGTTTCTATATCACTAATGGATCACGGTAAAAAATTATAGGCCAGTTCATTAGAAACTTTTTCAAAATACTCTATACAGTTCTTCATCATTCATCTTTTAAAAACAAAAAAATCATTTTACAATTTGTACCAAAAAGCAAGTTAATAGAAACGTGGTAAAATAAAGCGGCACGTTCTCCATTAGAATGTGACGTTATCTCTTCCATATGAAATAATTTTCAAAAAATGCTATTTTTAGCAAAACAAATTTTGTATATAAAGATTTTGTTCTAAGATCTTCAATTCTGAGAATATGTTTAAATATTTTTTTAATCGAACGTGAAGTAAAGTTATATTATTTCATGTTTGCAGGAACGATGGTCATTGCTTCACCAGGGTGATGCGACTACAATCAAGTTGGACGGTCCTTGCGGCCATCACTTGGACGATTTTACTCAGCAGTACGATAAAAGGAACAATCCCGCAGGAAGCGAGAGTCCTGGGATTAGAGAACAATTTAGTCAACTTGTATGCTAGGAAATCTGCCACAGGTAGCCAGAATCGCGCAAGAACAATAAGAAACAGTGAACATCAGGGACCAAATGCCAAAACAATATTATCCTGGAGTGATAGCGCAGCCAAAGGAATCTCCCAACGAAACGACATGACTGGAGATGTAGAAACCGACGTAATCAGAAAACGTACCGTAGACGGATACTCGATTGAGCCAAAAATAAAGGTGCCTGACATTGTAGTGGAACGATCGAGGCTCGATGTTGATAGAAAAATTATAGAAAAATATCGGAAGAGCGAAGACGACGACGAAAGAAATTTTCATGATCGCACCAAAACGCATTCGAATCTAAAAAAAAATATCGCAACGCGCAATAGGGGCATGAACTTGTTAGAGCAACATAAATCAAATAAGTTGAGGGAAGCTGTGGTAAGCGATAATAAGCTGGAAGCAGGTAACACAGATAGAAATACATCGTGCTCCAAAGAGACGGAAGAAGCTTCCAATATCACTGAAACCGTGGGCACTTCCGTTCCACTAATGATAAGCTCAAATACATCGGGCATAAATCTTCAAAATCGGAATTCACACGTGCAAACTAATACGCACGAATACTATGATTCAACGAACACGAGCTTTGCGGAGTCTATCAAGTGTTCAAGCCAAGTGAGCGGATGCATGGATTATTCATCGACAAATGGCAAACGGAGCGAAAAGGCTCAAATGCTTAATGCGCTCGTACGATCTCCTAAAGATGAAAGTAACAATATGAATGGCAAAGATTTATCACAGAAGACGCGCGACGCATTGCTTACTCTTACAGTTAATGCTGGTAGCCGTTGGAAACGAGGAAATCGAAAAGAAAAAAGATCTGTCGCCAACGCACAAATACCGAGTAAAGAAATGAGAGCGGGGAAAACTAGCCTCACTGATTTATCGAGGCGAAAAAGAAAACGAGTAACCGTGCTTCCGAGGATTGATCATTTGGCGATGGATTTTAGGACGATAAATAAACCGTCAGGAGGGTCATTGCAGATAGGAATCAATGAGCAGTTCTCAAAGCCGGACGATACTGCCACATTTCGTGAAATTGAAACAGCCTCGCCCGGAATAACTGTGGACACGGATCAAATAGGTGAATCCAGGAAGCTGCAACAGCCGAAACTTCACAAATTCGACAACATGGAAAATACTAATGTCGAGGCCACGACGGTTGGTCACGGAATTTCGGGAGAGAATCAAATATTCATTAATAATTCGGTTACTCTGAATCGTAATAGTGAGAAACGTATCCGTGAAAGCGTCGTCAGCATGAAGCTGAGGAGTTTGCAAAAGGATCAGAAAGCTTATAAAACTTTTATCGAACCGGTAAGAGTGGTCGGTGAGATCGATTTCCGTTCATCGGACGTGAGAAAAGAACGCACTATCAATTCACACACCAAGGTAAACGCGCAACCAAAAGTCACTACCTATGCCGAATTTATCGTGAATAGAGATAGATCTCGTAGTGACAAGAATAAAGCTTCTTTTCCGCGGAAACGAGCTCTAAATCCTGGAACCCCATCTTTATCGTGGATCCCTGAAAAGCGAGAAGACAAGCTGGATCCGATCGCGCCCGCAACTACCCATATCGTGAAAAATCTGGGCCCTTCAGCCACAGGAGAATCGAAAGACACTTTAGAATCTCAGAAAATGAGTGTTTTCATAGGAGATAGCGAGACCATTACTATATCCAAAGAATTTAGTAATCCGGATCCAAGATTAGTCACATTTTCAAAAGCCGACACAGCAGAGAGTTATCACTCAAATGACAAAAGCTTTACCGAAACGAGTCAAGAGAAGCCTATTGAGAAAATTATTCAACTTGATCCCACTGACGTGTCTTCATTCTCGGCTAATGGAAGGATCGAACAAGTATATCCATCGAATATATTTCCAGACAAATTTAATTATCATCTCGATGACCGAAATCAAGAAATGGCCAAAATTCTTGAATCGTTCAAATCAAAAAGGCGAATAGCGTTGCCTGAAAAACAATTACGTTACATTGAGGAAAATTCGAAACTCGGTAAAGCGGTTGCACCCGCGACAGTGGAAATTGACTATGGAGTTCGAGATGTGCGCTCTACCACAGCAATCCCTCAATTCACCGGAGTCTTATCTCATAATCTCTCAGATGGAATGGACCGTATGGAAGATAACGATCAAACAAGGCCTCACGAAGGAACGATAAAGCGTGAAGCAAACACTAGATTCACAGAACAAGAAATTTACGCCCGGACGCCAGAAACCGATGATATTGATGAAAATTTTATCGTAAATCGTTTAAAGCTTCGTGACTCGACTAAATGGGATAACGAGACCCTAGAGACTCAAATGAGAATGAAAAATTCTCTCGGCAAAGAAATTTACCACGTAACTCTTTGCGAAAAGTGCAAAATTATAGATAGCATCGGCGGAAACGAAAGTAACCGTCAGGAGAAATTCGCTGCTGCTAACGGGCTGGTAGAACGAAAATCGAGAAAAAAAAGTCACTCGAATGACGATGCGCGCGAGATCGCACACGCGCAAATAGAAAATACGAAAATCTCTATAGAAAAAAATGTAATTTCAGAGCCATTACTGAGTATTGAAAAAATAAATTACAATAAGAGAAACGGATTTCATGTCGATAAAGTGCTTGATCAGAGGAATGAAAGTTTTTTGTTAACAAGTGACGAACTCGAATCTCATCGTCTCAATCTTTCAGTCATCACAGAAGGAAACAAGGAGGATAGACCCGCGAAATTCGCAGCGATGCTTGCAGCGGAGAAAAGAAATCAGATTTCCAATAATTCTAGCATTTACTTGAGGGATGGAGAAAAGCTCAGGCGAAATTCAACACCTCCGAGCAGGAAAGTGTACGGCGATGATAAATCACGGAAAAGCTCGCTCCTGGATGATAGAGAGACAAGGACAACGAGTTCGATGAAAATCGATAGCTCCGCAGAGTCGATGGATCACCCTGACGATAGTGACGAGTCCGCGGATAAGAAAGCTCACATTGATTCGGACCGGTGGACTCTTGGGAATCTCCGAAGAGTCATGAAGGTGTTCAATCCCAGATGGAAACAAATCAAAAAAGGATTTACGTTGGAGGATATTACTCGGCTTTCTATTACGACGGAGAAAAAAAAACGTTCTCGTAACACCGAAACAACTCTAGAAACTGCAACTAACGTAGTACGTGAGAAAAAATCAACAAATAGTGATGACCGGAAACTGATGCAAGTATCCATGGCTAACTCTACTTTGCTTCACTATGATACATTTAGTACACCGTATTCCGCGTCACAACGATCACTGTCCAGGATCTCAATGAAGGATCACGATCGCGATAGTACAGGAGTGAGTAATTATACCAGTCTGTTGCCAACTGATGAAACTTTCGAGGTAGATAACAAGTCGGTGAATCTAAACTTCAAGAAGACGATGCACTTGCAAGATAGTGAACACAAATTTGCGGTATCACGGAGCAATGATTCAGTAAAGGCAAAAATTCTCAATGAGTCGATTCATGATAATTCGACACGTGTGAATGTAGCATTAAATCAATGGCCAGTAAAGCACAGCGCAGTGGTCGAAGGCGATTTGGTACTGGGTGGTTTGATGATGGTACACGAGAGGGAAGATTCGGTCACGTGCGGGCCTGTAATGCCCCAAGGGGGTGTGCAGGCACTTGAAGCCATGCTCTACACGCTTGACTGGGTCAACAAACGTGATCTTGTTCCTGGCGTTAAGATAGGCGCGCACATACTCGACGACTGTGACAAGGACACTTACGGCCTCGAGATGGCTGTGGATTTTATCAAAGGTGAGAATAGTCATATTCTTATAAGTATACGGATATGTATGAGATATGTATACATGGTAGAGAATCCGCGGCCCTATACAAAAATCGCTCAATGACCCGTATAGTTCGTTTAGCCTTGAATGAATTTTTGTTAGATCATGTTTGCATAATTGCATACTCAATACAATCATTATAATTCTGTATAGAACAGAAAAAAGCGTCCCCTTATGATAACAACTTGAAAGTCATTATATTACACTGAAACCCACAAATTATACGAGAACAAAAATTACGAATGATACATTCTTTTGATTCACTATAAAATAACGCCAGCACCCAAAAAATGGTTTGTACTTTTAATCAGATTGATCTGTCACTAAGTATTTTGATGCGCTGAAAATTGCAAGAATAGTAGTAAATAGTAAATTGCAAGAAACCGCTTTTTTGAAATTTACCAAAGATCTGTGAGTAGATGCCCAGCAGAGCCTGAATTGGTTTTCAGCGCATCAAAATACGTAGGAATATATGGATCTGGTCAAAAGTATAGACCACTTTTTTTATGTGCTGGTGTAATCAATATGAATATGTGTATATTTATAAAATGATTTAGAAATACAAAAATATAAATAAGTTATCTCGGATCAGTAATTTAACATCATTAATTTATTGCATTGAAGACATGGAAATTAAAGAAATCTCAGAAAAGACCTATAGGGGAATCTCCCTTTTTGAACTGTCACAAAAGAAGAAACACGTCAGCGGATATGCGGATTTATGTGATGTTATAGATTGTAGTGTATGTGATATCAGCAGATTTTATTCTGTTCGACATTTTGAGTTGTCATTTTTTGTCCATAAATTCGCGATTTATCTGCCATAAATTGATACAGAATTCGAATATGATTCTAAAAGAAATAAATAAGGTATTGAAGCGTTATAATCTTTGGAACGTACATAACACTTTATAGCTGTGTAATACAATTACAATAAGATTTTTGGATGTGGGTTTCTGAGAAAATATGAAATAATCGGAACAGGGTTATTCAAAATGGAGAAATCGGAGATCGGAGAACACATCCGCTATAGTTAGCAATCAATGAGAATAAATTGAAAAATTTATTTTCGCCCATGCCTTTTTGCAAAATCATAAGAAATTAACAGATTACATTTTCCTCAACCTCTTCGTTGGCACTTACAACTTCCATATTATCTATTGCAATGTAACGGAATGTATAAATGAAGATACAGGCAAAACAATTTACTCAGATTTTTATAAAAACAATTTCATTTTTATTTACTACTAATCGCACAATAATAACGTGGTGAGCAATAGAAGTTTGAATCCACAAGAAATTCTAGAATCAACCTCGCAACTTTTCTCACAGGCTCTGAGTTCAATGTTTTGCTCTCGTTTCTCTTTCATGCGACATAAGAAAAAATCTTATATTCTGGATCAATGCTCTAATCCCAGATTTCCAAATCTTTTTGGAAAGAGAATCGCAGTGAACGGTAGTTTACAGTTTTAACAAAGAAGAATATCGTCCGTCGATAAGTAAGGGAACGACGAAACTTACCAAATCCAGAAACTCGTTGGTTGATAACAACACTTGAGGAACAGTAGCAGTGGTCCCCATGAGCACACTCGCGACATAACCGACCATTGGAGTACGCACAGAAATCACATACCGGCTGTAAGCCATCGAGAAAATAAGATCTCTACGGAAAATTTGGAAAGTGCGTTTAGATAAAGTTAAAAAAATGAGAAAACATAGCAAAATATAAATTTGTGGAATATTTCATGAGTGAATTTAGAAACGCCATTTTTTGGCATCCTCGCATCATTTTATACAGAAACAAACTAGTCAGACGGGACTAGTTGTTGTATTTTTTGCTGTCTCTAAAAATATGTATGTGAGCTCGTTTATTTAAGCGCTTATCCGGCTATGCTGGGGGTCAAATGGTTCCTGGGGTATAATTTTTCTTCGAGAAATTCCGGGACGACCTCATGAGACTATTTATTGTTTTTCTCCCGGATGCGACCTCATCCATTTTTCACTCGGAAGTGAATCTCGGCCCCTTTTCCGCGCGAAACGCAAAAGAAACATATGCGTGAAAATAGTGTAAGCTGAGTAAATATCTGACAGACAACGGTATTATAGGATAACATAATGAGATGTTCTTAAAGTACAGGTTATTCTAATAAAAAAGTATGACTTTATTCTTTATTTATTTTTGAGCCGAAACACGTGAATGAAAAATAGTTGAATGTCCATTGAACTGAATTGATCGATAGAAATTAAAAGTCATAACCGATAGAAACAAGAAAAGTTTACGGATACCAAATGAGTGCTCAAATTATTTTGGATTTCACTCATTGTCAAAGAATTCGTAAAAAACAAAATATGAGTTTTGAAGAAAAGTAAACCAAAGTTGTTCATACGTATATCTTACTCTGAGAATAATAAATAATCATCTGTGTAATTGATATATGTTTCTTGTTCTTGTTCGCGAGTTAATGTTGCATTGTCATCCTGAGCTAAACAAAGTTTCAAGTCTCTGACTCATTGGGAAGTTAGCTAAAAATCGATGTTAAAATCGTACAAAAAATGCAGACACCAAAGCGAGTGAATAATAGAAAGAAAACGTGGTAAAATAGTGTACACATCGTGCGTGAGATTTATGATAGAAAGAATCACAATCTGTAACTTTTTCATTGTGGCTAGAAGACCAGATTTTATAAAATCGCGAAACGTACATAAAAACACTCTGTCCTCGTTGGGAAAAACATTGATAACATTATAAAATTAATTTTCTTCGTTATGGAATCTTTCTCTTTACCAGTATTTCACCTTTTCTCAAATTATACCGTGTTAGCTTTGAATAATATTTTCATTGCACATTAACCCCTTGTTTTTTGTTCATGATTGCATCGATATAGGTGGAACTAAGGTAACACGCGATTTCATGCTCGGCATTGTGTAGCGTGATTTCCCTTCGATCTTACTCGCTGCTATTGTAAAATATTGCTTCGATAATTTTATTATATTATTATATATCCGTATATTCTACCGATTATAATCTTTCGAATATACGGAATTAAAATCTCCGACTAACACACGCGTACTAACAATTGACATTGTTAGTTAGCTACCTGTGTTTTTTTAGAGTATTCATTGATATATTTAGTCGAGTATCACTATATGGTAAATTTCATCAAACTAAACTACGAACCTCATCATCAGCTTTAGATTTGATTGAAATGCACATACAGGTCGAGACTATAATCCTGACGTCCTCATTTCGTTTGGTTTCGAAGTTCTGAAGGAAGGATATAAAACAAGTCTCATAGACTTAGGATGATGATAACGTAAAATAGCTATTTCATTTGATAGAATACAAGACATTTCGATAAACATTTTTCCAACTCATAATTGCTGGCCGCTGTTACTGTCCTGTTAGAAAGCTTAATAATAAAATACTTGGACTTAGAATGCAGTCGATGGTTTGAAAATTGGCGTGCTTTTGTGACAGGGAGTTATCAGAGGATTCTTAAGCGAATTTTCTAGCAGTATATTGGTCAGAATTCACGCCGCAAAAGCGAAAAAGTGAGCGAGGAGAGTGCGGGTAATTGCCGAGAAATAATAAAAAGGGCAACATTTTTCAATCCTTATCTGGTAAGCTAAACAAAATTCTATAATAGCAAATTGGAGAAGAAATCGTCGAGTGAGATTCGTAATCTCACGAAGCCGAATGAACATGTACAAGCAGTAAAATAATGATAAAATCGAAGCTCGTACTCTCTTTTCCCCTTTGCTGCTTATGCATACCCATATAGGTATACATATTACATATACGTACATTTATGAAAGCCTGTGATAGTTTATTACGCTTGCGTGCTTTATTTTCATACTTTTTTTCTTCTACGCTACGCAAACTTTGATGTGCTTTTTTATTTTATTCTTTTTCTCAACATTTGACACGAAAACGGGTGGATAATGTGTCTGTCCTTACAGCGTTTATTACTGGAAATCTGTTTCGAAATAACGAAAAAATTCTTTACAAAATTCTACTATTTTATATGTATAGTTTTATCGATACGAAAGAATTCGATTCTTTAATCGATTGTAACTGGCTTATTAGAATCATATTTACTGAGTCGATTAAATGATACTGCAGACATAGTAATGCGTTGTTTTTAAAAGAGTCGTTCAATATTAAAAAAATACAAATAAGAACGTTTTGCTTTTCTAGATTATGGCAGCAGCACTTTTATCTACTAATTTACTCTCTTTTTGATCAAGTAATATGCTTCACGACTAGTCGTTAGACATGGAAATTATGCTGTGTTCCAAACGATGTTCTTCAGTAATTTGGAAGACCATACCATTGACGTAAAACAGAGGAACGCTCTCTGATTTTGCCAAACATCATCTATTAGGCAACCCTGGAGTAATTGGTTCGTCAAGGCTTGAAACACAATTACAGAGGCGCTTCCTGCGACACGGCATCATCATTTCCGTCTCGGAAGCAAGAACTTCCAAGATTTCCAATGGGCTGCTTAGAAGTTTCGATGTATTTTACTTACTCATTAACAAAAAACTGACATAAATGAATGTCTTTATGGCCCCATTTTCGTCCGGAAAAGATTATTCATTAATGAATCCTTCCTCAGTTGTTTTCTACTTAACGCAAAAACTGCCTCACGTATTAAATAATCAACGTTATCGTTTCCTAACATTTGGTATCGCTCAAGCACGTACTACAATCTGCATATCGCGATAAAACGTTCAAATGATATAATGTACCCAAGCATATACACGTATATAATTATTCTTACACATCGCAAGCTGACTTTTTTAACGATCATTTCGCGATTTGCGATTAGTATGCAGAGAACGAAAATTCGGCTCTATCTCTCGGTCAAATTTTCCATCAAGAATTACAATTATCGTTAGAGATAATGGACTGTTCCGGGTTCTCAACTGCTGTGCACGTAGTTATGTACGTTTTTATGTTGAAACAGGAATCAAGGGAAAACTAGCAGATCGCTGACCCCGTAGGGTATTAAGAAATTATTTCATAAAAAAGAATGGGGACTTTTCAGCAAGTTCCGTGTAAACTTGTAAGTGGAACATTAGTCCCCATAGTAGTTTTTCGTAACCGAAATCTATACTTTCAAGGAGGTTCATGCATACTTATAATAATTCATAAAAACTGTGCACGTGAACCAAAGGCAAATTTTACAAAGCGAAATTGTTTTCAAGATAATTCGCTGAAAATTGACCTTAATGTTTTTTGACATTATGTCAGACAGTGTGCAAAATTTGTTGGAAGTTTCATTGTATAGAAATCGTGATCCGTATTATAATTATAAAAAATCATATACTTTTTACATGAACTCTTATGAAGCATTTCAAAAAGTTGCGATTTTCGTAAATGAATATCTCAACTTTTAGACGGCCAATCTCATAAAAACTTCAACAAAAATCGGGTATTATATTTTTCTCGCTATAAGACAAAAATTTCATTCAGAAAAAACGAAAAATAGTTTTCACCTAAGTAACGCTCGAACCTCCTTAAAATGGAACAAAAGTTGCCTCATTTCAAAACAATGCTGATCGTATCAAGGTAATTAAATTATTTTATTGTATTTTAATTACAGTTTCGTTTTCAAAGGAGAACCAACGCTATCGGCTAATGTGTATGCACTAATACCGCGAAAACTCCACCCCTCATGGCAACGTTTACTAACCAATGGGTTTACTCGCTCAAAGCTCCGAGAAGTTGTGAGCAAATTAATGGAGATAACATTACGAGTTCAAAGCAAGATTCTTAAATAAAACTATTCAAATTCAACGACTAAACCACCGTGAATTTCCCAAAAATTTAAATTACTTCTCAATGATGGCAAAAGACATTTTCGATTTCTACCACTTGTAGCCAGTGTCCCCTCAAATTCCGATAGAATCAAGTGGAATTCACAATTTTTCAACTCTCAGCAAGTTGCACAATATCCTCGTAATTCTCAAGTTCGGGGATACGGAAACGCTCTATTCAACTTTGCACCGAGGATAAAACGAGCAACAGTATACGTATCTCATTTATTACGAGAGAAAAAACTTTGCAGGGCACTTCTTTCTTTATATATCGTACTTCCATTCTTTTCATCCCTTTCGTTCTATGGATCCAACGATCTATTCGACTCTGAATAAAGGCTTTCTTCGAAGAATTAATAGAATCTTGTGAAATATCTCTATTACACAGACAAAAGTAAGAGAGAAAATGTAAAGGCAAGATTGTAAATAAAGACATATCGTCTGTGGAAATATTGTTTTTGTATTGCAAAGCCGCATATCTTTTCATTCTATTTCCGATTTTTCTCATTCTCAGTGAATGAATCCGTTTGAATTTGGAGTAAAAGCCTCCTCAGAAAGAGTACATATAACTCCTAAAGTAAAAGATGAAAGAGTCTCTTCGAAGGTAGCTGATAAGGGAATTCGTTGAGACGAATTATTTCGAAATAATGAATCGAAAAAACTTACCTGCGACGAGAATTGACGGGGTGTCTGGGTTGCGCGCACGTAAAACCGAAACGGCGTCCGAAACTTCTGATAACGGAGAGAGCGGAGCAGCTAGAGGCGGAGAGAGGGCTGATTCGTTTCAGAAGTAGAGGGTAGCATTATCCATCGGCTGCGGCGCCTCAGTGACTGCTCTGGCACAGAGCCGCGCGCTACGCTTGAGTCAGGCGCGCATGAACTCGTCTCATTACTACCCTCGTAAATTTTTTTCGCACCTTATGCCCGAGAAACGAGCTTCAACTTTTTGACAACCTATTTGACGGCAATCTGACACAAATTATTTTTTTAAATTCGAAAAAAATTGTCCTCTTTTCAAATCGATACATGTTTAAATGTATTTATCAAAAACGATTTAGAATCAACTACATTTTTATTAAACCAGATGTATTCAATCAATCAGTTATTTGTTTAGATCTAAAATGAACGGGAAAACCTACTTTCATTCAAAAGTTTCATAATAAAGAAAATATATTGTCGAGCACCAAATTTTAATAAACGACTACCGCGCAAAGAACTGACATAAAAGTAACTTTGCCGCATGTAAAAAATCAGTGTGTGTGTGCATGTGTACTGTGAGCTCATGGATGTGATCGATCTTGTGCTATTACAAATCTAATGATGACAGAAGAAACTTTCGTGTGGTGTGTAACTTATCGTCAAGTCATGTAAATTCGAGATGGTGTCGATGTACAATACTTCTACGAAGATGCCAAAAGACATATGTGATTGTAAAAAGAACAAAAAATCGTAAAATATCGATAAAGAGTATTTTGCCCAGCTTTTGTTCTTCTCTCCGATTCCCGCGTGTGACGAAATTTCGATCAATAAACTCGATCAAGAGCGTACCATTTTTTCCACACACCGAAATTTTTTATTCGCAAAACAAAAGTTTTATCTAAAAACAAAGGGTTAACTTGTTTTATTACAGTTGAATGAATCATAAAAATTTTACGGGACGATCAAAGCGAGTTGATCAAAACGTAGAGACAATGAACGAAGGATCGGATTATCATACGGTCGATGCGTTCCGCAGGGATCATAATGGTACTTTGAAATGGAGAAATAAAAATTGAATCGGTTACATGTTATTTCCTGACAATTCTGAATTGAATGCGATATGTGTTGGGATTTTGGTCAATATAGAACTCAATATTCGATGATGTAACATACAAATTGTTTGAAAGTTTTCAAAGAAATGCCTAAAAGAGACACTCTCCCGGATATTTTAATTAATCATAGCGTTTGCACAAATAACTTTTATCGGTGTAATATTATTCGTAACCTATATCTATAAATTAAAAAAAAAAATAAACGGTTAAATAACTTTAGAATGTAGCTCACATATCGTACTATGTACATTTCTCCAACTTATCATGAAAAAATGAAAATAATAATAATAAAACGGCAAAAAAATATGCTTGCTATAGGAAATGATACGAAAAAGAAGCGAAAAGGTGGACCTCATATCAGCATCATATACACGATCTCGTCTAAAGTACAAAATGTCTACACAATTACAGCATTCTCCATTACTGTTTGCTAATAGACAAGCATCTTGAAAATGTAAGAATAAACATCACAGTTAGCAAATATAAGCTAGAACGTATCTAGATGTTGACATAAATTTGAGATAACGAGACTCACTCTTCATCAACATTTGCACATCATTATTGTCATATGATACGTCTGTATATTTACTAATTTTCGTATAATATTTGCGGTACTAAAGAAAACAACATTATAAGGGACGTACTTTACAATTTTTTTCAACTGGATTCATCAATTTAGTTTAAAGTTACACATAAACGGTACACTGAGCATATTTCTTCTGATCATGCAACATTTGAAGTTGTTTCAATGATCGTGGTAGTTGAATTTATTCTAGGATCTGTACGTGAGAATGAACAAGTTTGATCGCAAGGTATCACTCGGATATTCGAAGTAGAATAAAGGAAGTCAGCATATCTCTGATAATAGTTGTCGAGTGAACTTGCCCGTACGTGCTTAAAGCTTCGATATTCTTGGCCACCAATGTTGCGAATCTCTGCTATACGTCTTCTCTTTATCGGCGTTTCTCAATCTCGTTTTTTTTCTCATTTTCACAAGAATTGCTTTCTTTTACTCGATGGTTAAGAATACACCAAGGTTAAATTTGACGAAGGTAGCTGTGTCAAGTACTGTCTTCACAAACATTCCGCTATTGAGAAAGAGAAAGCGCGATAGAGGGAAATAAGGATGGAAAAAGAAGCAGGAAGAACTCCATTAACGGCAAATCACTAGTCAATAGATCTCAATTTTCTCACTTTTTACTTTCCACTTTCTTCGTTTTGGCTCTCAACTATCTCTTCTCTTGTCCCTCATCCGATATTACCTCATTTCTCGGAACACATCAATGACTTGCGAATAATCACCAGTGATTGATAAAGCATAAGGGACTGAAATACTATGATGTTTTTTCCGTTTTTAAGATGGGTGTCGAGTAAATCCAAACACTTTAGAAAACGATAAAATTTCGCGGAAGTCTTATTTAAGTAGAATCAGACAACCTGGCGAAATTGCAGGGTCGCTTACCAGGCAAAATATTGAAAACGACCTAATTAAAAATTCGGATTTTAACATTGCTATTATGGAGATACACAGGGTTTTCATAGGATATGATATAATATCTTTAAAAAAAACTTGAGATTTTATTGAAAATTGATCTACTGAAAAATGAAATCTTAAGTTTTTCAATGGTATCAAAAAAATGGGCTTTACCAAGGAATTTTTTTCGAAAATTTAGTTAGAAGGTGCGGGTGCGTGCGAATTTCGGACATAACATGGCTGTCGTCTGCTCGAGCGAACACGGCTGACGTCATTACTTGAGATTTGAGTGTCCTTGTTTTTTTTATCAAACGAAGCAAATTTTTTCATGTTCGAGTTACGTTTTTTTTTGTAAAAACTTTTTTTGCCTTTTGTATGGGGGGCAGGCTATTTTCGTAGTATTTTCATTCATACTTTGAACACGATTTCAACGCGTATAGGTTTGAAGTGTTTCGTTAACTTTTTTGTCAACTCACATATTTAAAAACTATTATTCCTAATCAATTATAATATTTTTATATTTTCATTAAATATTTATGAACACATAATTATAATTCGTGATTATAATTTAAATCTAAGTATTTGATAAAAATTGTCAAACATTTCATATATTTTTTCTAGTTGTCATTTTGACCAACACTGTCAGTAGACAGCCTTAAATGGTATGTGAAAAATTCAATGAATGAGTCATTAAACCCTCGACAGGAGTTGAAAACGTATTAATGAAAGCTCTATGCATGGAAGTATTTGGCGGTTTAACTTTCATGAAAACCAAAACGACCGAACGTGATCAAATCAAACTTTCGTCGGAGAAACTTCAGAAGGGAATTCTTGCGTAGAAAAAAATTGATTAATGAGCTGAATGTACATGCAGTCTGAAAATTAAGATAATCAGTGGAAACGACAATAATATAACGTTCCATATAAAATTATTAATAACAATGTTCATTTCACGACAACACGTTCTCCTGTCATTGAAGAAATCACAAATTTCTTTATAATTAAGAATTTTGATGCAAAAACACGATTTTAATCAAATACACGATTACAATCAAATCAATACAAAAAAGTCGATAACAAAAAAGTAATGCTTATGAGTACCTAAAATTCTCCAATTAAGATATCTAGCTCTTCGGATACCTTGCTTTTAAAAAAATCATAAATACACCTGTTCTAACCTAACACAGTTTCTTCAGAATTTTTCAATATTGAGGGAGAAATCTGTAGAGGAAAATCAGAAGGGGTCAGCGCAAGTGAAATTTTTTCTCTACGGATTTTTCCCTCAATATTGAGAAATTCAGCTCAAAAAAGCGGCATTCTTTTCGATCCAAAGAACGCAGGCACGCTCCCATTTTTTAGGACAATTCATTTATTAATTAGTAAATATGTTATTTCCGAACTCTAGTAACTTTTGGGTTGTCATTGCTCTTAAAAAACGCGCTATTCTCCTGATTGTACGGCGTTTAATTCCACGCCATTTCGAACACCTTTGAATCGGACCCTTTTCGATTTGCCTAAATATTTTTATATTTTTTTATGCCATTAGAGACAATTTTGCACGTTAGCAATCCCAACTGTCTGCATAGTGACGTTGAAAAATCATGTGCGCACCGATCGAGGTAAGAAGACGACTTCAGCCCTCTTCCCTTGATGCTCCTCACCTTCGGCTCGGGAAACAAAAGAGCGGCCTGAAATTGGTCCTTTCCTTCCTAGGTGCGTAATGTAATTATGGCAACACACCTGCGCAGAAAGTTGACATTTCTAACCTCTTTAGGGAGAAAGAAGTGTCACTTTTTGGACGTTTCTCATAAACCTTGATCGGCCAGAAATGTGACACTTTCCTCCCCTCTAAAGCAGGTTAGCAAACCCAACTGTTTACGCAGTAGTGTTGAAAAATTACGTACGCACCCATGAATGAAAGAAGACGACTTCAGCCCGCTTTCCTAGCTCGGGCAGCAAAACATCGGACCTTGACCCTTTGAGGGGCACATTTTTCTGCTGAAAAAATTTGGGACAGTATGAGCGATTTGTATTTATACGAGTCGCTGATTACGATTTTGAAGTCAAAACTACAAAATTCAAAATGGCGGAGCCAATATGGCCACTGTGACGACCTTAATTTTGCCGTTTTCTGTTTAATTTATAAAGAAATAATGACTCAGGGTTTGTTTGGATCGCTGATTACGATTCCGGAGTAAAAGTTACGAAATTCAACCACTGTAAACCGTACGAGAAGTAAGAAGATAGTTAAGAGTCGTAGGGATATCAGCGTAACCACTGAACACCGTATGAGAGGTGGGAAGATAGCTAGGAGTCTTAGGGATATCAGCGTAACCACTGAACACCGTACGAAAGGTAGGAGAACCTGGGGAAAGACTGAATTTATCATTCGCTGGAGTGCTTCATATATCATTGCATACTCGCTTCATCTCTTTCGGCGCAGTGGCTCCCTCCAGCTCTTTCTGCGCAGTTAACGCGCTATTCTTCTCTTGCCTCGCCTCTGACGTCAGAGGCCCAGTGGCGCATTTGTAAAATGTGAGCATTCACAGAACTCATTAGCACCTCGTCTCTCTTCTTTACCGAGTGATATCGTTACAATATATTTTTTAATTTTATTTATTTACACATTATCGATAATCAAATCAATTTAATGGGAGCGGCTTATTGTATTGTCATCAGCATTGCGCATGATTGCAAAGTTTTAGGGAGATGTTCAAGATTGGGGAGATTTTTATCGAGATATTCAATGTTAAAAATAACAACTTTAACGTGAGCTCTTATGGCAGCTATGAAAAATCGTGATTTTCAGTATTGAATACTTCGATTCTTACGTGGTGAAACTTCTTCAAATTTTATTTAAAATCGCCTCATAGCAGAACCTCCTTAAATTGATACAACAAATGAAAGCTGGTTAAATTCGATTTCCTTACATATTGTAGAAGTGAATATAAAGCGTGTTAAGAATAGGCAAAGATCAGACAACAGCTTTTTTACGGAAGCCGAACGACCAATAACTGCTTTGCGAAAAAAGTATAATTTACGTAATATAGTAATTTTGTTACATATGATTGCCCTTAATACCTGATGCCAAGATGGTCTAGCGTCTCTAGATAGGATATCTACATATTATCGAAAATTGAGTTCAAACAGCTAGTTGATTAAAAAAATAATGATGATTTATTTTTTAAAGATGGTTAAAATGATTATCTATCATCGAGCCACGCTTCACGGGTGATAAACAGAAATTAAAATCATTAATATTGAAACCTTAAGGAGTATGAAGTCATGAAGTGTATCCATCTGATGATACTGGGCTGCGTCTGCCTGATGCTAAGCAGCGCCAATCGAAGTAAATTAATAAACGAATCGGATGCAAATATGGACTCGTATTTCGAAGAAAAAGAAGCTGGTTTTTATGCGCCAATGACACGTCGGAACGATGTTTACTTACTTGGATCGAACATTGACAATTCGTGGTACGAAAAGAATTGGAATCATTTACGAAAAAATCACGAAATCATACAAGAGAGCGATGGAAAGTTTCATTATCTCCAGAATGGAAGATCGGTTGGGCATCGACATCGTCTAGAAAATCCCACGAATCATCATCTCATAAGACACGGGGATCGACTGTTTCGTTCGATTGATTTCCTTCAACGAGCCGTACAGACCTTCAATTGGCCAGTGAAAAAAGAAGCGGTCGTCGAGGGTGATCTCATTCTGGGTGGCTTAATGATGGTACACGAGAGAGAAGATTCCATAACCTGTGGACCGGTAATGCCGCAAGGTGGAGTACAAGCTCTCGAAGCGATGCTCTACACCCTTGACTGGGTAAATGAACGTAATCTTGTGCCTGGAGTTAAAATTGGCGCTCACATACTCGACGACTGCGATAAGGACACCTATGGTTTAGAAATGGCAGTTGACTTCATCAAAGGTGAGCTCAATTAGCGACTGAATGTATCACATTCTTCACTTTCTTGACACAACCGCTCCTCTGACTCGATTCGCCTGATGATTATAATTTTAAACTTTGATGATATATGTATCTATTTTATGTTTTCCCGGTGATGTTTCAACTAAAAACTTACAAAAACATTTTTTTAACTTTATAGTGTAAAACAACTTTTAACTTTGACCCTCGATCGAGTTATTGTCTATTGCTGGGGGTTCTCCGTACTTGTATTCATAACAAGGTTCAAAAAAGCTTCTTCTATCCGCTCTAGTCTTAAGCATAGAGTTCACGCCCTTATTTCCTTATAAAAAGAAATCGTAAAAAGCCATCATACTCTCGGAAGAAACTCGAAATGAGTGTACCAACAATGATGGTAACTAACATATTTGTTTCAAAGTGCACATTTGGAAATAATACTGAAAAAATTTGTCTGATGTTTCAAATATTTTGTTAGTTCCAATATACTCTACTATTTTTTGCAATAATTCAACAATGAAGTAATAATTCAATTCAATAATGAAGTTACAAGTTCTTCACTCAATTCCATTCAATAATACGAATTCTGGTTTTTTTTCAAGATTTATAGACAGTAATGTGAAATTCGGTTTTTTTACAAGCGTATACGTAAATGTGCCGGTTGCGATTTCTATAAAACACGCAAAAGTGAACGTGTGCAAAAAACGCATGCGCGTGAATCGTCTGCTCGTGTTTTACTCCCACCCGGAACAAAGTAACTCTCTCATCTCAACAGTATCGAAATGTCCAAATTCTCGTCCCCAAAACGCGCTCGAAAAAGCAAGGAAGCACTGTTGGGTACACAATATTTTTTCTTAATTTTCGCATCGATTCCAGAATTATAAATTGGCGTGTATTTTTTACGTTTAAGATCGGACGATTTGCGGCTGAACGAACAATAATTCGAAATGTTGAAAATTCATTAAAAATTTCTGGGCTGAAAAAAAGTTAATAATGAAATGAAACAAAATTGCTTCAACGGCTATTTAAAATCACATTTATATTTATTGAGTACTTTTTCGTTCAGAACAAGACACATTTTTTTCACACCTCTAAGAAGTCGAATCGATTTCACAGGGAACATAGAAAAAGCGACAAGAAAAGATTTTCCCAATCCCAAGGAAAACTAATTTCCTCTGTGGCAAAAACGTACGTTAGAATTTTTACTTGTTTAAATATTCGAACGAAAGAAGGACAAGAAATATGTAAATGTGAGTGGTGGTTATTAATGGATGTGAGACAGAAGCCGTATGTGTAAAACAGTGGAATGAGAAAGTGATTGTAACTTTACGCTGGTTGCCTACCATATTGCGGAATTCGCTTGGAGAATTTCATAATGTCTACATAGCTGATGCGATTCTGGAAGGTTGCCAAATTCCCGGCTTGAAAAATTACAATTGACCTTGCTTCACCCCTGGTTTTCGATCTTTGTCGTAACTTCCCTCGTCTTAGCTTTCATAATTTTTCAAAAACCTTTTTCGTCCATTCTTACACCATGGTATCTAGATTTCGTCGATTTTGCACGAGAAACCTTCCTCCGAAACTCTATTCCCGATAAGAAACAGATGAAGCAATTTCTATTTTCAGATATCTTTGTGTGTCTATAAAAAGCTAGATATGCCACACCATTGTTTTTTCCTTCTGAGCAGTCTGCACCATATCTTCTAAACTATAAATGCAGTTATAGTTTCAGCGTACATATTCATCTGTATTGGATGTGTTATTGAAAGAGATGCTTTACCCTCTCGGCTACCTCGGGAAGAATTCTCATGATCAAACCATTGTCGACTTACAATTAGACTTGTAGGTAATTTTGTTGACATTTTGCTCTAGTTTGATGGAATGATCCAAAAATTTGCGCGTCCATTACAACTTCGTCACAGTTTTTAAGAACAATCAGAATCAAGGTGGGCGCGAATGAAATTTTTTTCTACAGATGTCTCCCTCAATATTAAAAAATTCAGCTCAAAAAAGCAGTGATACACTCTTTTCGATCCAAAGAACGGCGATACGGTCCAATTTTGGATAACAAATAATTGATTAATTAATAAATCCGTAATTAACGAAATCTGCATAGTTACGTAATTGCTACTGCTTTTAATGCAATGGTTTTTCGTTCACATGGTTTTTCAGGAAAATATCTTATTGTAAATGAGAGCACGGAACTTTCCCGTCAGTTTAGACGAAAAAAAGAACTCCATACGGCCCTTAGCAGCAGAACCTCCTTAACGTCCCAACACTAATTTCTGAAACACTACATTTGAAAAAAAAATTACTTTCAGCACATACAAATTCAACACATTTTTTTTCATTTCCTCTTATATTTTTGAAAAGCTCGCTGCACAATGTTTTGAATTTCAAAGTCTCTTATGAAAATGTTTCTTGAGTGCGATTTGAAACTTTATATTATCGGAGAAGGAGTCAAGTTTCTTGGAAAGCAGTACTCATGGTGAAATCGAGAAGGGGAGAGGATCAGAAAAAGACATTTGCTGGTGATTGCTATGCAGCCGCTTCCTTGAGAAAATAAAACTTCGAAAACTTGCATACGCTTTCAGAGTTTCGAGACCTCTGGATGAGAAGATTGAGAGAAAGGGAAAAGACTCCTACAGTAATTTCAGAACGTCAGTACATACGGCTGAATCGTAGGTAAAGCGCGACCGTTAAGTTCCATCTTCGAAAGAATTGAATAATAAAGAAAAACAAATTTATCCAAAAACTGCACAGGTGCTGTAAAAAATAGATGCAGATTTTTTCGTATTTTTTTCATCTTATTTCCCTTCCCTTATTAAGTATTTTATTAAGTATTTTCGAAACAATTCACTTAATCGCAAATCTACGTTAAGGAAATCGAATTGTTTTCTTCCAAATGGCGTTAGATTCATCCCAATTCGTTCAGCTATTCTCGAGTCGCCGTCAATTTGCATTATCGGAACTTCGATTTTTTTTGCAAAAATTTTTTCGGAACGTCATAATAGCACAAAATATTTAGCACTTATTCCTTGAACATTGCTGAAAAAGAAAACTCGAAAGAGAAACAGAGAGAAAATAAAGATTCAAAGCTTCAGCTGCAAATGTAGTAGCGCAATTCCACACTGGTCAGACAAGATAAATCCGGATTAGCCAGCACAGTGGATAGGTAGGTTTGTGTCCCTAAAGATCTCGTGTTTCGAAGTACATTGCAAATTAAGGTAATGACTGCAGAGGATACAACACAATTCTCACCATTCGATAAATTTAGTAAGCCCCAATGGGTTTACAATTCACCCCGCAAATTTTGGCTAATTGACTATCAATATCATAGGTGACATGAAAAGATAATTAAAATTGAAGTGTTTTCAATAATTTTTATTATTATTTAACAAATTAATCATTTTTATGCTTATCCAATTTAACGTATCTGCTACTCAATGAGATGGTGAGTATGAATTCACACTTGTTTTTCTTTCATTTTGTGATATTTTATTACTACGTTCCTGTAGTGAAATCCCGTTTAGTTCTGTTTTCCGTTGAGATCTACGGACGAACATGAAAGCGACTTTTCGAAGAAATTACAACACCAGACAGCAAGAAAGGAGCAGACGAGAGAAATGAGGGAGAGTGAGAGAAAGAGTTCGTATATGTGTGTTGTGAGCCAATGTGCTACAGGTGGTTTCCTGAATCGCGATATAGTTGGATTATTTAATGGCCCTAAGGAATCGACCTAAAGAACGGTGGCTGTACGTATTTTACGACCCACGCTACTTTTTACGATTGCCCGCGCTTACAAAATAAAATATTGAAGCTTTGGGCATTATTGCTGAAAAATAAATTAACAAATCGTTTCATAATAAAAAGTATGAAATAAAAATGACTACAATGGAAGCATGCATGATAATCAAAGTGGACTGAAAAAGTTAAATAATGTTTGGGAAGGCTGTATTACAACCCCAGCCGTATGACTGAGCGTAAAACGCTTTTTAGGTGGTATAGGAAGGACAAAAAAAATTGATGGAGAGAAAACGTCACGAGAAAAAATTCTCAGCTGAAAAAAGATCGCGATTTCAATAATTACAAATTTATGATATCTCGAAAATGGCTAATAACGTGCTTTTGCAGATAAAAGTAGTTTATTCTTGGAAAAAGCTGCGGGTTTTCATCATTTATCTAGAGGAATGGAGCATTTTTATTATACCTAAAGGTAAATAACTGAAAAAGTCATGATGTTTAGCATAGAGTTTGTTTCAACATTTTCGCAAACGTGTACATACTTTTTAGACACCTGTCCTGCCTACGTTACGTATGTTAATCTCATAATTCACAGGCGAATTACACAGGGAAACAAGAGAAAAGTAGACTAGGAGAGAATGCAATATACATTAAAAAAAGGTCAGTAAACAAAGAGAAACACAGTTGAAAATCTCATTTAGTCTGAAATAATTTACAGTTTTACTCCACTGACACTGTTGTCGTTGATATCCTGCGCTGCGTCACAAGCTCTATAATTTATCTTGCTTTTAAGTAACACAAAGAGAAGTACATGATTGCCATTTAAATTGTGAAATTTCTTTTTAGTAACTAAAAAGAAATGTCAACCAATGAAAGTGAAATGCAAAAATTGAATTAGAAACATGCTAGAGGAAAAATATCATTTAACTTTGATGGCACATTAATGACTATTGTCGAGATCCAAAGCGAATATATTTTTAATTTTCAATCATGTAAAAATGGATAAGATTTAGTAATAGTACGCTTAACTGATAATAAAAATTAATGAACTTGAAGAGATAAAGAACACGAACACCTCAGGATAATTTTTCCAAGCCGTTAAAGATAACAAAGGAGATGCTCCCATCTGGAATTCATACGATTGTAATAAAGAATCTCACAAATACTAAGATAACCACAAGTACACATCCATTTAAAGCATTTCTTAATATTACAACTCTTTAGATTTCACATTAATACTTCTTAAGTGTTTGCAGCAAACTCTCGAAGTGTTGGAGTTATTCAAGCTCAAAAATATGGATTATGTGAATATCAAATTCATTTTCACAAACGATTTGAATAAGAAATGTGTACCTTCTGGTGACATTTATGTTAATATTTTGACCTTCGGACACGAAATACTTATACGTTTTTATACTTATAATACTTATACTCCATACGTTTTTATACGTACGTAGCAACTTAAGGTTATGTTCGATTACCTTAATTTTTGAGTATGTTGTTCTTGAATCAATTTGCAACAACTTTTCTTAAAAACCATAAGGTCAAAAACCGCATGCTACAGAGAGATAAGCTGTGACAAAGTTCAATGATTTGATTGTACTTATAGAACTACCTTAAGTACGCAAACAAAGTATTGTTTTAAACAAAAGAAGCAGTTGCAAAAGAATATAGAATCATTAGTATGTACTTGTAACCGATTTCAAGTAAGCTTGATGAATTCTCGTGTTGACTCTATTGTAATTGACGCTCTGTGAGTTACAACAATCGACGGCATGGTTCACGAGAATCTCATTAAGCCAAATATTCAGAATGGGCATAGAAAGCTAGTATACTTTGATGTGGCAACAAACGCGTGAAGCTTTGCCTCGCATTGTTTTACGGATACCCGCAAGTCGACCACAGAGTTGTTCTGCTTGAGAAACGAATATATACATAGGCGTTTGTGTATACCCATACAAAATTAATGCAAGTCGTACACAGATGGCCGTTTGCCAAGTAATCTGTATGTCAACTTTACAATGCAACAGTATTTCTTCAAATTAACGAAACGTGATATTCAAGGGCCAACAACTGCACCAGTCCAATAATTTTGAAGCAGATCGATGATAATTATGTTTTTGTCCTTGCCTATGATTCGGAATTTATGTTGTCTGTTGAATGGATTTATTTCCAAAAATGCCCACTTTCCCAGCCATAGATCATCTATTCGAAATTTATCAATTTCAATATCCCTCATATTTCGGCTTGATACCATGACACATTCTTAATTGAAATTAATTATGTATTAGAAGTTTTTTTGCGACCTCCAAACTCTTATTTGCAAAATAAAATTTAACCTGCTGGCCAACGGATAAATGTAAGCCTTAGAACACTTTCACATCGAGGGATTTATTCATCATGATAGTCAATTAAGATGAATTTAGGTAATAATCCGACACCGTAGCAAATATCTTTTTGTCGACTTGAAAAGATTAGAGCGAAACGTAGTTACGTGCATGCATATCCGTCTCGGAATAGAAGTTTGGTGAAACCTCATGCGTCCATAATGTAGAATCTACAAAAAAACAGCATATATGCTGTAAAAAAATGAGGCAAGTACATTTACGGGATTATACTCCAAGCTGTAGTAGAAAATATGTTGTAAAAC
>JAPYYX010001251.1:0-28940 GCA_030522605.1 Cremastinae sp. B BG-2022a | reverse complement strand
CCAGCGTCCATCTCTCGACAAAATCATCAAAGAAAAGACATCGTTCCCCCCGAATTGCTAGCCGCCACTCGCGATCAAAATCTCGTTGCGAAAAGGATAAAAAAAAACATACTCGTAAACACAAGCATCACAAAAAAAAACATGATGATTGAGATCGTATTAATATTAATATAATTGATAAGTATCTGCGTTATTAAAAATGTTACTTAATGAAAATTAAACAAAGATGACATTTAAATATAAGAAAAATTTTTTAATTAAAAATTATTGAAATACTTAAGAACGGAAAAAAAATGTTTGTACGGAAAATTTGATCTTATTTTTTGTTTTGTTCAGTTCCGTTTGTTTGTTCATTTATTTTGTTAACCGACAAATATCATCGAATAAATCCAACATTCAAAAAAAGTGTTTATTGTCTAATTTCAGTAATCAAAATGCTTAGCCACGTTTAAGAAGATATGCTGATATTCTGCTTTAAATCAATTCCCTACATTCAATAATAGATTTTTGAGAGATCTACAAATTATCTACCACGAATTTTTTAATCATTTTCTATAAATCTGTCATAGATCTATTGCAAGTCTGCAAAAAATCATCGACAAATGGGTGATTGTCTCGCCAGGCAGATTTACAATAGATCTAATATCGATAGACTACGTGAGATCTTTTATTAATCTTGAAAAGATCTTTCCATTTTTACATGGGCGAATCAGCAAATTCAGTCACATCTCGCAGTTTCGAGAAAATCAATCATGAAGTATTGCTGATACGCGAGTCCTTCCTAGAGATCCATCTCGTGATTTTTTTCCTCTTCTTCTTCTCCGCTCTTTTCCCTCATCCTCCGGAGTTTTTCCGTGGAATCAATATAGAGGCGCGCTCACGTATATACCGAGAGAGGATCGAAGGCGAGAAAGGGGAAAACGGTCGGGGAAAGGAGATGGAAAAAGCGCCAAGAGAAAATATATCGCCGCTGGAGAACGTGCGCGACACGCGCAGCGGGGAGAGACGGGGCAACAACAGGCAATTGGAACAACAGAAAAACAAATCACGCGCCCTCTCGCTGAAAACTTCAGCGTGGCACAAGTTATCGGAAGTGCCTTTTCTCCCTCCCATCGAATCGTTCCCATAATATACACAAGCCAATTCGGTCTTCCATTTTTTCTTACCTCCCCCCGTCTCCATCTTTGTTTTTTTTTTCGAAAAACTTTGAGAGAACTCGAGCGTTACGAAATTATTCATATTTCCGTCTGGTGAGTCGGCACTCGCGAAAATTTTTCTGTCGAGATTTTACGTATACGCGTTTCTCAACGTTATGCGAGCACGTTTCATTTGGAAGTTATAAATTTTCCAAGGACGCGGATATGGAGAGGAGATTGTACTTTGGAAAGACGATATCCGCTCTAGCTGCGGTGCTTTTCCGTCAGCGTAACTTGGGCCGGGAGCTCTCGAAATGCGACTGCTGCGGTGACACTCGATTTCGAATATTCTATACCGGCCAGCAACGAGAGACCATCCAAACTTCTCTGTGCACCGATCAAAGGTGCCAACTTTCCCCAGTGTTTGCAGTCGAGAGCAGATAGTCGCTTGGGAAAAGGCATTTTGGTGAATCTGTCACTCGATAGTTTTTTTCCACATACGAAAAAACGATTTAAATTCTAAAAAAATGAATTATCATTCAATGTACATATTATTGAATATTTATTATCTCTTTAACACAAAATTAATACGCAATTCATTCATTTTTAAAAACCTCATTTTCATTCAATATATGACTCAATAGCAGAATAATAAAAAATATAAAAATAAATTTCCCCTATTTTTCGTTTAATAAATATATTTAATCTCTTCAGGATCTTCTTATCCGAGGCATTAAGTAAATTGGCAAACGGTAAATGTCGATGTTCATGAAAGTCAGACAAACGTATTAAAGTGCGAAGGTTCAACGTGAATTTGGTATGTGCAGGTGGGAAGGGAGGATCGGGAGGTAAAGCTGCGGTCATAGGATATTGAGGATCTCACTTGGGCGAAAGGGAAGGATCCTCTGCCGCGATCGGTGGTAACTGCATCGTGAACGCTGCAGCATCCGCTGCCCTTTGCAATTTGGCTCGTCTCATCCCTTGAAACGTCTCTCTCCTTTTAGCCCGCCGTGATCGTTGTTCCATGAAATTGGACGTCATTCGCGTATACCGAATATAACTCGCCGTATTGCGTATAGCGATTTCGCAATTCGGTTCAGCATATTACTCGAGCACGAGAGAGCGAACATATACCATATTAGCGTATTTCGTTCAGCTCCATGGATAGATCCTGACGTATATAAAGCTCGATGGAGATCCTTTTTCCCCTTCACCACCGAGATAACCCAACGAGAAAACGAGAAAATATCCCTATAAGCAGTCCCATCGTTTACTTCTCGTTTCACGCGAGGCGTAGCCGTCTTTTTACCGAAAATTTTCCCGGAAAATTTTCTTCGCTCTCCGGCAAACGTTGTTCTTTCTCGTTAACGAGCTCACCCAATGTGCAACGTTGAACGAGGGGCCGGACGATTTTCCAATAAAGTACAAAAACACGTATGCCTGGAAAAAAAAAATTTCGTTCATGAAAATGGAAACGCGGAAGTGAAAATTTTTAAATTATTTTTTCGCGGTCAGAGGAGGAAAATTTTTTCCCGAAGAGAAATTGTTATTCGCAATCTTCTTTATCCGAGCGACTTTGGGGTTGCATTCCTGAATAAATATATTTATAGGGAAGGGAAGGTTGTCGATGTGACATCCTCCGCTCGCTCGTTCAATCGTTCGATCTCATCTCGAGGGTCCCTCATCTCTCTCGCTGGCGGTGTCTCTCGGTCCTTGTCCCAGCGCGTAGTCACAGCTGTTGCTCGCCTGTGCCGTTGTCGTCGAGAAAAGTGCACCGAACTATATCTACGTACATACAAGCGAGCAACAATATGGGGAATCTCACATGAAATAAAAGTTTCAGCAACGATTGTTCTTTTTTTCTCCAAATATATAGAGAATGGAAAAAAATTATATCAAAATTGAACTTTAAGACTTCTGGTGCGAAAACTATTTTCTCCACAAATATTGGAAATGCTTTTCGGAAAAAGAACATAAAAAATAATTTTTCGTCGAGTAGCTCGTATTCGATTGAGAGAAGACAATTTCAGAACTTGTCCAGACGTGAGAGCTGCGCAAAAAGATTGAAAAAATTTACTGTTTCGATCGAGAGACAATTTTGTCTTTCGATTCTGCTCAGTACTCTGCTATCCTTTTTCCTCTAAAATAACACTTATTTTATTTTTTTGTAGTATTAAATCAAAGCTCGAGGTAAAAATACGTTAAGAAAATAATGGTAAATCAATTCTCTCAGATATAATATTTATTTCTCTTCAAGATTTATGACACAAAATGAGAGAGAGAGCTTGGCTACTGAAATTGCGAGATTTCGAGGACAAATCTGACATCGATTTCATTCCTTTTTTTGGCTCCTCTTCTCAGAACCGTATCTCATTTATATTTTACGCGCAGATATCGCAATGAAGTTGAGGCGAGATTTTCTTCGCTGCCTCTTTGCAAATTCTAAAAAGAATGAGGAGCTTTCCGTGCTCTTCCTCCCCATTGTTCATGACTCAAACCGCAGAGAGCTTCTTCGGCTTCTCTCGTTTCGATTCTGTCGTTAAATAATTTCTCTCGTCATTATGCTGCGACGATAATAATACCGCCTGAAAGGACACAAGAAACGAGAAACTGATATTCGACGAAGCGACGACAGCTTCAACCAGTTCTCTTTGGCATTCATCACGGTTTCCGCGTTTTTCCAGTTTTTTTTCAACTATCTCTGTGTTTATTCATTAAGCTACAGATAGTCATTGACATACTTTCGCTTAAATTCGATCGGAGTCGATCGAACCATCTCGAGTGTTAATACCGGGCCAACTTTTCATTCCAATATTCTTTAGTAAATTATGAACTAATAAATTTACTAGTGCTTAAAAGTTACTCTTGTATGATGGATTAAAAAATTATCAGTAAATATTTTCTCACACAAATTTAGTATCAAAAAGGTACACTCTGTATATTGACGTTTTTTCCAAGTTCAATTTGATCGAATGAAGATTGAAAATTGGATATACCAACATATCGCGAAAATGAATCGATACTTTTTTCTCGAAATTCGAAGGCAGCAATTTCGAATAAACGGACGATCATCAACGTCACTTTGTCCTTCCAACTCGAGCCCTCGTTTTCTATCACGTTTGATAAAAGGAGCGATTTCCTTTCCTATTTTCTTCTCTCTGTATCGCTCCCTCCCTGGCGATTTCTTTTTCATTTTAACCTTCTCCTTTTTTTCCTTTTCGAGGCTCTGGTATAAGAGCGATGCCAGTGTCTTTTCCCGCATCTCGGCTTTTACGCCAACGCGGAAATTTTAAACGAGGAACGTTACGCAATCTCGCGAAGCACAACACAGAACTGGGAAACGAGAGAAAAGAGGTCTCTCATACTTTGAGTTTCCTTTCTCGTTATCCCAAAATGCTTTTCCTTTGCTCCATTTTTTTCCTCTCTTCTGATTTCCTGGCGCTTTTATATACATAATCCTCTTTCGCCTGTATTTGTTTATCCTTTATATCATCATTTACTCTCACAGTATGATTACCGGTGAGATAATCTTCACAAAGGTTAAGAAGAATGAGGTAAAAATAAATGCAAAAATGCGACACACTTCGATATAATTAATGTCTTTTTATCATTTCTTAACAATCTCCCATAAAAAAATTCTCACCGAGTATACCGAGAAAGATAAGTTCAAAATTCTTGACTCTTGATAAATTTTACTTTAAAAATACGTAAAATGGAGTAAGAACTTTTGAAACACAGAAAATGTATTTTAATAGTGAAATGATTTGAGAATGACGTAACGGAGAAACTTTTGTACGCTAATGACTCTGGGTCAATTTTTTTTTCTAATATGGATATAGTCACGCAAAGGGAAGGCACTCTCGTCAAGGATAATGCAAAAGTATACGCTCTAGGCCAAGCCGCGTACACGGATGTGCATACAGGCACACTTTGAAGTATAACCATGACCATTTTAAAGCGTTGTACCTTAACGTATACATATCGGCGCGGTTTTTGCCAACGTGGCGAGCGTACTTGCACTGTATGCGATACACTCGGTACCAGCCGGTGCGATAGCACTCGTCCCTCTCTTTCTCTCGGAGTTCCTCGTTGGATATTGAACGTGGTGTACAAATACATACATTTACGAATACACGGTGTCCAGAAAAATTCAATAAGTCCAAACATGAAGAATCACTGAATTAAAATTGCAGGTAAACTTTTTATTAATCGAATACTTGAAAAAAATCAATCCTCGTTTTTTTTATTTATAAAATATATTGCTCATTTTAGGGTAGTTTTCGTAAAAGTACAGTGTAATATTTTCGACACCCCGTATGCATGTGTAGGACGGGGGATGAAAGTAGTTCGAACGAAGGGGTTGCTTGGCAAGAGGGAGCTTCATTTCGAGGGGAATGTGTGTGGAGGGTGCCGCTCGTTGTCCTGGCACGCCAGCATTCGAAAATCAAGGCGGTAGACTTCGTTTGTTTGCCATTTTATCCCGAGTTGGCCTCCTTACGTTCGGACTCCGTTTCCCCTCGCTCCCTCGTGTTGGAACGTCAGAAAATAACTGCGAGAGCCATAACAATGTGAAAGACGGTAGAGAGACAGTGAGAGGGAGAGAGAGCCAGAAAAGGTCCGTGGAACGAGGTGGATCGCTTTCTACGAGGACAGCTCCGTTTTTAACGGAGAAAATGGCCCTCGCGAAGTTTGTCAGCAGGGGAGGGTCGCATACGCGGTTGTATTTCGGAACAGAAATCTTCTTAAAGCCCCCGTTTCCAGGTATAGGAACACACATTTGTAGCTTCCACTCGGCAGTTTCGTCCGCTTTTGCATTTTCCGATGGCGTTGCCCTCCTTCCCCCCCCCCCCTCCTACCCTCTCGCGCGCGAGCTTTCGCCAGCAAAACTTTCATCCCGAGTAATGCGGTCAATGCTGGTTCGCTGAAGCTCCGGAGGAGTGTCTACACACGAGATCTCGCACACACCGACGTGCACCCGCGGGAAAGAGACCCACCGATGTTTTCGTTTCCATGAGCTTTACGAGCTTTTTCATCCAAACTCGCGACTCCCTGACGTACACACGTACACTCTCGCGGCATATTAATATTTATAAGCTCGTACCCGAGAGTACAAGCTGTGCAATCGTGCCAAAAGGAGAAAAAACGGGCCGACTTTTATTCCAAAATGAATTCAACGATTGTTTAGGATTTGAGCGGTTTCGTACATATACGGAATTTCATTTTCAAAACGGAAACATAAATTATCCATTTGTGATTTTTTACTATTTTTTACTCTCTGCTGTGTTTGGATGAGATCTTTCTTATATTCGCCATATAAACAATTCTCCTTGACGTATCGCTAACCTATAAATACACCGTAACGCAGCTCACAGGAATATGGAACACACTGATGAATAATTGATGCGAAATCGTTAGTGGCGGGTTCCGTGATATCGATGAAATAAAATATATATTCTTCGCCATAAAACGGGCGTGTTATAGGTCGAATCTAGCACGCTCAGTTGACTCCGAAAGGCTTTGGGGGAAAGTGAGAGGAGCAAAAATAAAAGAGGAAATAAAGAAGCGCATAATATGCTTACCATGCTCCGGCACTGGAAATTATCAAGATAATAAAATCGTTTCGTTGTTCGTTCTCTTTTGTTCTTTCCATCTCACTAAAAGAAATGACGATTTTTTCCGAGTGTTCCGGAAATGAGCGATGGAAAAAAAGTTTTCGGGATCAACGACCTCTCGTCGCCCTGACTTTCGCCTGTTCCAGTATCGAGCCCAAATATTCTCCTTTCCATTTCAAACGAGAGTTCGAAAATCCATGGTTGTCCGAAAAGTTTTCTCCCCTCGAAGAATCGTTTTTCACTCTCTCTCTCTCTCTCTTTCTCCTCTTGCCATTTTTTTCAACATCGAACATCGCTCGGTTACTTCTTTCCCCAGCACATGGAGCATTCACGGCTGGCAGCGAGAGAGCTCGAGAGCATTTGATCATCGCGGGCAAACGTATCTCGATATCAAACTGCGAGAGGGGCATTCGAGATCGCGAAAGCAGAAAGTACTCCTGAAGGCACGGTTTTGCGGGACAAGAGGGTGAACGCTGTTAGCCCCGCGAGAACCACAACTCAATTCTCAAGCCTTTCGCTTGATTTACGGAATCGAGGCACACCGGTATAACTTCCAACTCCCAGCACACTCCATTCCTTACATCCACTCTCTCCGCCGTCCTCCGTCTTTCTTCTTCTTCTCATTCTCTGCCCCCGATTTTTTCCCCATTGCATAAAAGAGGCATTTTTTTTTTCCCAGAGAGAAAAGCCCGACCTCAGTGCAAAATAAAACCCGTCCCCCTTTTTCTCTATTCCCACTAGCTATTGCAAGAATTCTCTAATTTGAAAGAGTTAAAAGTCATCAAGTACCGCTCGCTCTCCCGCTTTTGTGAACTTCTTCGTCGAGTCTGGCAAGAACGTAGGGAAATGTCGGAAATAAAAGAGCCTTGGGAATACGAGATCCGTGGCAATATACATGTCAATTTTTCTCCACTCGCCTTCTTGTTTTTGCACATTTTTCTCTGACCTACATTTTTTCCCAGCGGTGGAAAAAAGGGACTGAAGGCGTGTTTTACTGACGCACATGATATTTCACGTCAACATCCACTTTGATAACTTTTACAGGAAAAAAAACCTCATCCATAAATAAAATAAATAAAAAATAATAATTAAAGAACACATTTTTCTAAATTAACGTGAGCAAATATTTTTCGATAATTACAAAGTCTTTTTTTTCAAGAATATTCAAAAAACAACAAATGCAGAGTTGCGTAAAATATTTTTGAAACGTTGGAAAAAAGTTTTTGTATAAAGGAAAGTTATCGCGAGGCCTGAAAGCTCGCGATAGCTTTCAATGAGACTGGAAACTGTTACTGAAAACGACTCCGATATCGGGGTGGAGAAAGACCCAGGAGACGAGACGTTCGGATCTAAAATAGAAGAACATTGAATATACATCTTGTTCAGTGTTTACGTGTCCCAGCTACTCGAGTTACAGTAGTATATTGGTAAATACAGGAGTATATTGGTAAATATAGAACGATAGATACAACACACTCGTTGTACGTGGTATTCTGTCGTTACGGTCTCATGTTCACCGACTCTTGTTTCAGGATCTCCTACGCTTGTACACGGTCGGCGTGTCCTTCATCGTCGATCGTCGGTTCTTGATTAAGAGTGCATTCCGCGCTTTTATCTTCGGGAAAAAAAGATAAAATGACAATAATGAAACGTTTCAGCTCAAAGAATGTTGAGAGTAGATATAATCATTGATTCACGTAGGATTATTCCGAATCAAAAAATAGAGAGCATGAAAACTTTATATCGCTTCACGTCTATTTTTAAAAAAGAAATTTATTTATGCATGAACTGAACATTTTTTTCTCATTAATGAATTGCTTTTAATGACCATATGATATTAATTGAAGAGCTTTTCCGAGAGATATAATTTCCGCTTTTGAGTCACGATTTTTTTGTTTCTCATCGGAGCACTTTTTTTTATTCTCATCGCTTTGACAAGACTTCTCTGATGCTTTGAGAAAATTTCATAGAGCAGTGGAATATTTTTGAATAGCTTTCATCTATACCGAGGAAAAGTTTTACCTCGCCTTTTTCCAGAATGTTATGTTGTTAACGAGACCGAATAAGGTGAAGCCTTCGCACAATTTTGGCGTACAACAGTGTAATTACGGTGTGGGCTCGTTAGAAAATACGTAATATCGTATAGCTCCGCGCATAAAATGCATCTGCATGCAAAGATATTTTCCAAACGATCGTTGGAGAGATCGTGGAGGAAGCTTCTGAAGTCACGTTAAAGTTGACTGCGAGCCAATTTTACTCGACGTACACGGAACTTGATTGGATCTTCTGGTTGTTATTATTATTCTTTACAGTACGAAGCAACTTTGGAGACTTTGGAGACACGAAACGACGCAAGTTTATTTTCATCTCGGTACAATCTCTTTGTAACTAATGTCACTGTTTTTCCTGTACAGTGCAAAACTGCAAAATCTCACCTTGCAGCAAAGAGCTCCGAAAGTTTTCAAAAAATGTTACGAACGTATCAAACGCGAGGCAAAGAGAAATTCCAGGTAATTCTTTTTCAAAGCGAACCGATCGGGATTCTTATCTTCGTGAGAGTATTTGAAATGTTTTTCTCTTTTGTAAAAGAGCAAAGAGGATCTCGACTGTACGTGCATTTTGCATATAATTTAGTAAAACAGCGAGGGTCATTCGCGTTTCAATGTGCCTGGGAGTATCGATCAAACGGTAAGAAGAATTTCCGTAATTCATGGAAGAGCGTGGAAGCCCGTTCCTGTTTGATTCTCGTGCCCGGCCTCTGTGAATATGAATACAGAAACGCTCGGCTGCACATAAACGTTGGCGCATCCGATGAAGAAACTTCGATGGAAATATAATGTTTATGAGCCCGGAATATATGACCGAACGGTTGCGAATGTGATCACGGAGACCGAATGTTCCAATTAGTCTTGAACGGGGGCCGCAGCCTCGGTTAACCACGCGCATCGATTGCTCGACGACCGTCTGACAAATAACTGACCGTCACTACTTGGAATCTTTTTTCTTCTATTTTCCGACAAACTCTTTTATCATATCGGTAAACTGTTTTGCTTTTGCGTAATGACGATTAATTCCATTTTCACATCTTTTTTTTTTTATTCACCAACATTGTTTTTCAATTACAATATTTTTTTAATTATAAAGAAAAATTACTATATTTATAAACTTTCTTGCTCTTAAGTAATCACGATTATTTCCATATTTTACTTTTTTTAACATTTTTTTAAAATTACAATAATGTTTTTATTACGAAAAAAAATTACTATATCAATAAACTTGTTCATGCTTCACATGCATACTGGCATAAAATAGTTCCATGAAGGATAATATATGACTTCGAAAGACGAAAGAGAAAATTTTGAGGATTAGCGGGAAATACCCAAATTTATTGTACTTAAAAAAAGGGTGACGAAAACCCGACGATTCCTCAACTTTTTACACATTTTTATGAATTTGTACTTTTACCCTCTCACATCCCTTAAACCGTTGTTGTAAACCAATATGTATTGCCTCCACGGTCTGAAGACCGTGGATATCTCAAACGAAAGGCAGAACACTTCCAACTTCACAAGAGACACGACCCTCCGTCCTGATCTCTCTTCACAGTCAACCGAACAACTTGTTATTTTATATATTTTAATAAATATTAGTTTTATTCAGGTTAATTCACACATTTTCCAGTCTCAAACTCAATCTCCTTCCTTATAATTATAAGAAGGAGAAATTAACGAGGATCGCGCCATACCTCGCAACGTATTCGGTCGGTTTTGGGATTAACGACCCCAAAATAAAAATCGTAGAATTACGTGCCACCGTGCGATCATCCGAACAAAACTGTTATGCTCTTGAGTGATCACAATTAATTCTATTTTCACATTTTTTTTTTCACAAAAACAAATGAAAAATACATAAGATATGCGAATCGAAAAAGCAATCAACCACGCGTACCCTTGATCGGGACCTCATGAATAATGAATAGCAAATGTCGACGCAAGGTGTCATTTATATCTATTTAATGATTGACCTGGCAAACCCATTCGAGCACGAGCGTATATATAATTATGCTTGTAGCGTACATCCTCGGTCCTTCGTCGCATATGACTTGGCCCGATGTAACTTCGCATCTTGACTATCCCTTTGGGCTAGCGTTTGATAACGAACCTCTGAGGCGATAAACTATCATGATGTCATGTCTGCCATCGCCACGAGTATATTCTGCACTTCGCCAAGCCGGCCTCACGTCCCTGGTTGCGTCTTTGCCAATATATCGGGGTGTATTGTTCCACGAGTAAAGTCAAACGGATCGGTGCCCATTGAGCTCCTCCGCCAGGCGCCAAAAAATTTTGGCTTTCGTCCGAATGTCTCATTAGAGAGCATTCTCGATTCTTATTCCTTAATGTGCGAAATTTCGTTGGAAAAATTTACCGAGGACGCGACTTTGTTTTTTATCTTTTATTAACTTGGATGCGTCGATTGTTCCAAAAACTCGCGTCACCGATACTGAAATTGTAAAAATTCTTATCTTTTTTCGACGCGAAATTATCGACATCAGAGAGAGAGAGAGAGAGAGAGAATACGCCAATTTATTTCAAATTTTCGAAAATTTTATCAATTATGAAAAATTACAAGTTTCTTCAAAATTGATGACTTCAGTGGATAAGTTCGGACGCGACTCATGTCGCTCTGCCTCTCCACACGTACACGTTTGCTGACTAGTGCGGGCAAGGATCGTTAGAGGTTATCTGTGAAATGTGCCTTGTTAACTTTGACGTGTCCGGAGCTAAAGTCGCTGCGTCAGACACGCCGGTAACTACCTTCTCCTGGGCTTTCAAGCCATTCACCGTGAACGGGGATCGTGGCAATTCTTCTCTCTCGCTCTCTTTTCCTCTCTCGCTCATTCTACCCCATTACTTTTCCTCCGATCTGTCCGATATAGCTCGGGCGTGGGCGGTATTATACGAAAATCCGAAAAAACGAAAAAAAATAAAATAAAATTCGAGGGGGAACTGCACACGAAAAGTTCTCCGGCTTTTATAGTCACCTCAGCCGTCTCTGACAAACGAGAAATTCTCGTAAAGAGAACCTGGAACAAATATAAATAATAATAATAATAATATAACAATAATAATAAAATGGGAGAGAGATTCGACGTATCAGCTGTTCCCGATCGATCCTGTTTCGTCTAGACGATTCGGTACTAATGCGACATAGCTTTGACTGTAATTTCGTGTTTATACCGCTCCATAATTCGGAGATACGTTCTATGGATCATATATACACGGGACCCGGGTGAACCGTCATGGGGCTAACGATTACGGGACTCGCGATACGTAAATACCGATCCCGCGCGCGTACGTACGCTGGCGAGTTTCGAGGAAGCAGAGAGCGAAATGAGGGGTCGGAAAAATTATACGAAATGAAATACGATCGTAGGACGAGGAAAAGGGATAAAATGAGGTGAAAAATATAGAGTGGGGGGGGGGTGAAATAAAGTGAATATGCGGTGTCGAGGAGCATTATCGAATGTTTTCAGCCTTCGTCTGAAAAACGTTTCGAAACGACGGAGCATGTGTCAGCAGTTAAGCGGACAAATTGCAAATCGAAATGTTTTACGCTCTCGGGCAATGAAAGAAGGGAATAACCTTCGACCGGGTATGTATGCATGTATCGATCGCTGAGGAGAGAACGGACGCAAGTCCTGGAGCACGAGGAGAGGATTCGCGTCCTCGCGCGAGCGAGAAACTCGACGTTATATTCTACGGTGGTAAACACCAGTTCGATTACGCTCCTGGCCATAAATTCGCCCCGGATTTGAAGGCGTGCAAATACCTACAATTCTCGGATACAAACGCGCACGTACGAGAGAATAATCTCCATCTCTCTCGCTCCCGCGGTCTCGATATAAAATCGGCAAATCACAATGAGATGAGACTCCCGAATGATTCTAATCTCTAACCGCGATTACACGTATTTTCCAGTTCATTTCGAGCCTCCGAACGTGGCGAACGAAGAAAATAAGTTGCGAAAATCGAACCGAAATAAATTCGTTTCAGCCACCATTTTTTTCCGATAAAAATTGCTGTCGATATTCTTCGAGATTGACCGTGTCTTCATTTCCGCAGAAGTCCAATTGCGCTTGAAAAATTACGTACAATGTACCTCTGGTGATAAATACGTCCATTCCGTCTGTAAAAATGATTACGAAGTTTTTGATTCAAAAAAAATAATATCAAAAGACAAAATTATCAAATAAATTGGTTTCATCCATTCTCTCGTTTTTCCACACGAAAAAAAACATATACGAAGGGGTGAAAATACAATTAATTTCATAAAAAAAAATCGAGAAGTGATATCACTGTTTATTTTTAATCCATTTCTTCGATTCTCTTTTGGTATCCTTCAGTCGTGTTGGAAGATTTCCCTTGGCACATAAATAGGAGCAAAGCCAGTGGAGGTGGCGCGGCGGTTGTTACACGAATGGCATAGCTTCGTTCCCAGGGGGCTTAATTATCCCATTTATATAAATGATATATATACCCATCTCCATTCTCGACTTTCGATCTCGGCTGTGTAGCCTGGCTTCATCCCTCCCCCGATGGCTACCGGCCCCGAACATTATTATATTTGTCTTCGGCCTGTAATAATTTCTCTCCGCTGTGTGTAATATCGATTGCCCGTATAGGAGCGACAAGTTTGGCCCTCTTTTTGGACGGAGCTCTTCCAATTCCGGATTTTCGTTTGATACAGAGAAAACAATCACGCGGTATTAGAAAAGCCTTGGCGAGGACACCGGAATATTCTCTCTCGTGCGTAGACTTCCGGGCGCCCTCTTTTCTCTTTGCTCTATATAACCGCTATGAGAAGTAACACACACGGCTCCTCTCGGTCGTAGCCTCTGCACGAGAGAAGGAACGACGAGAGGAGTTGGATATAGCTAAAGGGAAGTAATAAAGGGATTTTGTTGGTTAAGCCCTTAAAGCTGTCTTCCTCATTTCTGCTTTGCTTCTCCTCTCGTGTGTCCCTGACGTTTTCGTTACTCCCGGACTCTCTCTCTCTTCCTCTCTGTTTTTCTCTTCGCTCCACAGTCTTCGTCGTTCTTTCTCATCTTGTTCATTTGCTCTAACCAGCTGACTGGAATCCTCTTCCCTTTTACGACTGCTCAATTGCTATCCTCGTTCGCCTCCGTCTCTCTCTCCCCGCGGACCTTAACTAACAACGTATATTTTCAAATTATATCGCTCTCTCGAAATCCCCAGAATTGCGAATCCTTATACAGCACATGTGTATACTCAAAGCCGAGTAATACAAGAAACACAATTCGCAAAAGTTACATAGACGATGACTGGAATATACTCGAGGTTTATATACGTACAGACACGTGGAAAAGTTGACTGAATCCTTCGTGGATGAGGAACACGAAGGAACGAGCACATCCTCGCAGGCTGTTACCCTTTCTTCGAGTATTTTACGTCCATCTCGCTCTATCTCTCTCTCTCTCATCTCTCTCGCTCTTTCTCCATCCTTTCCTCAAACGTGCGTCTTGACTTTGTGATCAACATCCCAAAGTTTAGTCTTCCTTCCTATTTCACATGTATAGCCAAAGGATACGCTACAACGACGTATATATCAGAGAATGACAAACGGAGCCCTGAGGGATAAATTTCGAGCAAGCCAAGTGGAATAGCTGGATCTCCCTTCTCCTTCTATCTCCATCTCTACGTCTCTCCGTGTCTCTCTTTACAGAGAATCTCCATGAAAGTTGAGAAAGCCGCAGTCTCCTGTCGAGTGAAAATTTTGTACTCGCATTCCGCCAGGGTAAATTTTAATTCCTCATGCATCTCTGCGAAAAAAAAATCACGCTAATAGCATCAAAAAAGTTTTTTTTGAATATTTTAGATTTATGTGTAAATATTGTGATGAACATTATATTTCAAGGTATAAATAAAAGCGTCGCTATTTTCTATTCGATAAATAATATTCGAAACGTGTTCTTTGTGTATTCTTGGAGCTTTCCGAAAGAAACTTTTGTGAAAAGATTTCATACCGCGAGTCTCCCGAATACTGAAAAGTTTTTCATCGTTTCTGCCATCGCGCACGATTGCTTCTTCGGTATACAATCTGATCGATAATTTTCTCGTTTTTTAATATTCGAGCGGAGGAGAAGTATCGCGCGATATTGATGCTCACGAAAACAAAGTTCTCTCCGAGTAATCCGACGAGGGTTTTGCCTGTAATGATAAGTGAGAGACAAAGGGATGAAAGGAGTGGCGAGCGAGGGGAGAAAAGGGCGGACGCGATGCGAGGCCTACGGAGAAGAAAAGCTCGACAGGAATATAATGAGATCTCGCCGGGCGTGCAACTCGCCGTCAGCACCTTCATCATCGTCATCATTATCAATGCGAGCGTGACACCCGGCTGTTGAAACATGGTCATCATCCATCACGACTAAATTAGAAGGGAGTTTAAATTCTGTACAAAGCAAAATTATATTCTCGCGCGTGAGAGCGAAGAAGAGGAATAATTTCGCACCACGGTGTGTCCCAGCGCGTTGAATTAAATTTTTTTGTACGTCATCCCTGGGAACAGTGCCTAATGAAAAAAAAGATAATAATAATAAAATTAAACGCGTTCATGACGTCTTGAGCGGAAATAAAATTTTCTGAATTTGTGAAATATTTTATTCGAATCCGGAGGAAATGCGCGTTTATTATACTTTTGCGAAAGTTTCGGTTAGGAAGTATCTAGAAAATTTCGAAGGAATCTTCCGCCTCGTCTGTCTTCAGTCATGCGGGATCGTGAGGGCTCCTTTCGAAAAACGAGAGCGTTGCGCCAAGACTCGAGACTTTCGGGGCTGTTTCGTTTTATCGTTTGTTCGCTAGATATGTGCACGGAATCGTTTCGGGTGTGCGAGCAAACGTTCCTATATGTCAAGGAAATAGAGAGAAAAGGAGATACCAGATATACGCCCCGATGCCAAAAACTTCGGCCAACTATTCCCATATCCGCTCTCGCGATGCAGAATTTAACCGCGAAAAAGAGCGGGAGAGAAATGTGTTTAATCATTCGAATTTCCGGTTAAACGATAACGAGAAACGGTACCGAGGATGCGACGCAAATTTTCTATTTTATATCCTATCGTTTTTTTACTATCGAGCTTTTTATACAATATGTAACGAATTTTTCGTTTTTTTTTTTAATTTTCAATATTTTCACGTAACGTGTTTTGTACGGGTTGTAAAAGATTAAGTTTTAAAGACAATAAAGATGGAACCTCCGGTTGGCGACCTTTTTTCATTTAGTTTGTGTATACTTTTTTTTAAAAAAATTTCTAATTACTGGAAATATCATAATTTTTTCGGTACTTTTATAATTTTACGCGTATATTTGTATTTAGAGATATTCGAGCTTAAAAGTCTTTTCTTTCAAACGAAAAAAATTGTAAACGCACGTAGTATGACTCCGGTCTCAAGAAAGTCTGATTCTAATTATTAAAAAAATTATAATTACTGAAAATCTCACCACTGTTTCAGTATTTTTACAATTCCACGCAATATTTTCTCGAATTATTCAAGCTTAAAAAAGTCTCCTATTGCTAGGAAAAAAAAGTTTGTAAGCGCCCGTAATGATTCCAGTCTCAAAAAGTCCGATTTTCCACAAACGACTTCACGACAAAAGCTCCAGCGCATGACTCATTCCCCATGCGCGAACATAAATAACGTTATTTATTTGTGAATTTGTTTTTGCACGCGGTGTGTGGTAGCCAGCCTGGCCAGGCACACGGACGGGTCCCTCGTATGCGGGAGAAACGCGGTCGGAATGCGTAAGCATTAAAGCTCGCACTCCAGGTATTTCAACAACGTGCCTGCCGCCCCGTCCCTGGCTTTTCAACTACGAAACACGTACAGCCCGATCCCCGGACTCTCGAGGATATACGTCGTCCACGTCACTCGTTATTATACTTGCTCGGAAATTTTTGGATTTTCATGTCACTACATCCTTACACTGGATAATTGCAATATTTCTGGTTCCGACGTATATTCATCTCTAAATTTTCAATCCAAAGTTTTTCTCATTTTTATAATCCACAGGCGCTGTTGATCGCCGCGTAAAATTACATCCCGTCAGTTGATACGTCTCGCGTATATGCAAAAACAAATAAACAAAAAAATAGCTCAAAAAATATTTTCTGACCGTTTCGTTGTAAAAAAAAAAATTTTCAATTTCATTACTCAAATTGTTAACTGGCAAGGTGGGCGATCTCTAGCGTAAAATTTCATCTCTGCCCGTTTGTTCATCGAAGCCTGATAAATCTGTCATTTAATTTACGGAAGAGAGAGAGAGAGAAAAAAAAAGCGAAGCCCTAAAAAAATTGTTCCTCCCTCTGTGCATCGAGGACCCTACTTTTTATGCTCAAAATCGTTGAACTTTTTTTACCCCGTTGAACGTTTATTTTCAATATTCACGTTTGTAATGCGAGATCTATATTTTGCCTGGATGGATCGAGGACGCAATGACGTGGGATCGAGGTTAGCGGAGACGGGCCGTGTGCGGTGTGTCCGTGCACAGGAGAGCGTACACGCATATGACAAATATGTATAAAGTGATTGGAGGCCGAGAGAGAGAGAGAGAGAGAGAGAGAGAGAGCGACGAGCGGCGTTGCATCGCATATCAATCTCGAGCACGCATGCATGCACGCTGGGGCCCAGCGTTTATATATGTCGCCCGTCGCGTATTCCGCGGAATTGATGCGCTTTCAGTTGCACGAGCAATTTTGTCCCGACGTTCCGGAGAAGGAAGCACACACAGTGTGCCAGCGATATAGGGAGAAAGGATATAAAGGAGAAGCTACACACTCCATGCGAGCTCGATTCGAACTTCGATCGTAGCTCATCGCGCGAGCATGGAATATCAATCTTAAGCGAAGCGCGAGACGAGATAATCGCCCCAAGAGTAATTGTAAATCATCGCCTCTTGAATTTCTCCGCGTTCCGCTCGATCAGGATGATTTCGAATCCTGGTATACGGAATGAAATTCAACCGGGGATGAATCAATGGCGCCCGGTTAAATGGGAAGTTAAAAAGTCGATTCGGTCCGATCGGTTTCGCATGCAATTTCTCGCTCGAAGGCTACTTGAGGCTTCTCTCGATGTTTGCGCAGCAAACTCGACTCCCTGCGTGTGGTGAGGAACTCTCTTGTGCGTCGATGACCATCACAGTGCACACATGCATAGAGATCGAGAATGCGAGACGGCAAATCGTGCCCTCGTGATTTTCGCGTTCGTAATTACTCGAATTCATGCGTACGAGCATTATCGAGCTGATATATATTCTCGTCTACGTTGCACGACCCTTTTCCCGTTACCAACTCGATTGGACCATTGATTTTAATGTTTGGCATCGACAGAAGCGCTGTCAGGATCGCGAGGGAGAGAGAAACGAGGAGAAGTTACAACGCTACCTTGTGCCCTTTCGAGAACAGAGTCGCTACAATAATGTGAGAGCGGGCATCAATAATGACACGCATCGCGTGCAAAATCAATTAAATCAATTAGCATTTCGACGTTGGAGCATGACTCAAAACCGCTGGACGTTCGATCGCTCTCTCTCTCTCTCTCACTCTTCCTCATCCCTTTTGGTATTTGGCTTCTTTCGTTGTCATTCAACCGCTATGAGAATCCTCACGTATCGGTGCTCGATGTTCCGCATCGCGGGAGCTTCCCTATTCATGCGTATATACATCAGGTAGCCCATTCGTATTGGTACGATCGCGTCGTTGCTCTGGATTAATTACCACTATCTGGAACACTCAAGCCTGATGGAACTCGTCTATTCAACGTGTATATCGCATCAATCGTGCCATTCTTATACTTTGTTCCTTCCCCCAATTTCATCCCTCATTCCGCTCGTCCAATCTCTTATCGTATTAATACTTTCCGCTAGAATACAAATGGAGAATGGGCTCTCTGCCTTCGTGAGCGTAATCACGAATAACCGAGCGGAAGTAATTCTCGATGAAAGAACCAAATCTGTCTTAAATTGTGACGAATCATTACTCATTGAATTCTCATTGGATAACGACGATTTTTCATTCCCTCTCACCTCCTTCTCTCGCTCTTGGCATATTTTACCGCGAGGGATTTCACGAATTTATCATCATTTTTTAACGTTTGTCCCGTTTTCACGAAATATATGAATTGAGAACAACAGTCGCGGCTCGAATTTGCTCGTCGCGTTTCGGAGTCGAGAGAAAGAGAGAAACGGAACCGCGTCTCTGACTAGCGCGTTTCGTTTCCTCGCAGAGCTTTCGCCTGGTACTTCATGGCGCTGAGCTCCATGCTTGCCAAGCACTCCGAGATGATGCACTTGAGAAAATGCCACCCTCTTCCCGCCCTACGCCATGCTAACACTTTAGCACCTAGAGATCTAACTTTCCATCGCGGCGCTCGTCTTACCTCCTCGGAACTTCACCGACGTATCCCCCGATGAAGCCTCTACACACCGAGTACAGAAATTTTCCAATGAAAATCGGTGAACTTCAACTTCAAAACTTCTCGAAAGAAAAAAGCGTGTTTCGCCGGCAAATGCGAAATAGTTTGCTCTGGCTTGTTCCAATTTGCCGATACTCGAGAAAGAATTTGGAAAATTTGAAGATTCGATTGCTCGAGTTTTGCACAGCTCTGAATATATTCTAAGAATTTCTTTTATTTCGAATCTTAATTCTGAAATTTTGCAAATATGAATTATTAAGTAACTTTTTTGATGAACTATTTTTATAATTGTAGCCAAGTTTTACATTGAATATATGTAGTTCATGATTTTTTTTCTTTGATAAGCTTTGAATTCGAGTTTGGCACACATTCGTTTCTCGAGTAGGTACCAAAATTTTTTTCTCTTACGGAGAAGAGAGTTTGGAAATTAAAAAAAATTGATTATTTGATTTTTCTTCAACGCTAAATATATAAAACAATTCTAAGGCTTTTTCACTATCAAAGAAAACACACTGCAAGTTTTTTTGAAGCATTATTTTTTAAATAGAATTTTGGTCAAATTTTACCTCGAATACGGTTCATCATTTCTGTTTCCTTTGATATATGCGTTGAATTCGAATTTGGGCCAAATTCTTTTCTCAAATATACCGAAGCTGCACACGGTTCTTCCATAAAAATATTTTTGCTCCGGAAATTTAGTTTCTTTTTCGGTGTGAAAAGCCAGGCGTTTGGGAAGTTTCGTTCGTGTGCGTCTATCAGTCGGTAATGAACGGAAACTCGATTTAAGTCTCGCGTGAGAATGTTCGGGAAATGGCGAACAGTTTTAGTTCGTCGAGACTCTTTGTGCTTTCTCGTTGTAGAGAGCTGAATGCGTATTCCCAGGCAAAACGTTCCCCGAGACTGGATGAACACGTAGTGCACGTTTTGCGGCTACCGAATGACCGAACGTTATACACCTGGCGAGAGAAAGCGACGAAGAGGCCGAAGGTGTGAGAACCGAGAGAGAGAGAGAGAGAGAGAGAGAGAACGAGAGGAACCGAGAGGCTGCGTCAGCCGAAGTTAACGTCGTTACCCTCTCGGCTATCGCCGTAATCATATTTCGTCGTGCAAGAGACCACCCTCCCTGAACCCCGAATGAGATTATGTTGTAGAAACGCCTGGCAAAGAACATATAAAAAACCCCGAGAGCAAGAGAGACGAAAGTCGATGAATATACGCTCGATGTGTGCGTTCTTCCACCCATATAGATTGCGAATGAAAGCGGTTAAGGGGGAGTGAGGAGAAAAAATTCACCCGCTGACACAACGATCACGCGCGGCATTATACCACCGCGAAAGCTTTCATCCGATCGCTCTCTCTCTCTCTCTCTCTCTCTCTCTCTCTCTCTTCCTCTCTCTCATTTACATCCACCCGACAAGGGATGCCATTACGTATTCAGGCCTCATGTGCGTTAACCTGTGGGCCCCTTCACCCTTGATCCAATCTCGCGAAACGACCGCGCGTTCCAAGACCTGAGAGAGAGGCGAAAGTCAAAAGAGGCAAACTTTTGCGAGGGCTATTTTCGAGCTCGAAAATTCGGCAGTATCAAAAATGCATCATTTTTTAGAGCTTGATTTCTTAAATCAGCACTCGGTATTTGGTGATCTTGACCAACTAAATAATTGATTAAATAATATTCATAATTTTATCCTCAAAAGAAATATAATAAATGAATTTTACTATAAACATAAAATTTTCTTTTTGTTGCAGGTACGTGTACATCTTTGCAATCCTTCAGGAGCTCTAATGGTGGGTAATAAATTTGAGTTTAATCCAACGCGTTAACGCGGTCGAAAATAAAGGGCTAACTTCGTTGAATTAACACGGATTTATGGGTTGTGCGCCTTCGACTTGGATACGCGCGAATGTAGAACCATAGAAAAAAATACTAAAACCGCACGAGAAGTATTAATGCAACAGTTGAGTGCGTGAGCGCGTATTCCTTGGACCAATCAACTAATATATCGCATATTCCAATTCCACTCGTATGGATAAAAGAGTCGGTTCCCTATTGCCATTCGGAGGATAAGTGTGTAACGCTCTCGCGTCTAGATAAAGCCTTAATCCATTAGCGAACTCGCGTATAGAGAAAAGAGAGCGAGCGGAGAGAAAACCCGCGGAAGGTTTTTCCGTGCTCGGAAGCTCATTCTTTCCGGAATACTCGGAGGTCTCACTCGCAGCGATCTATTTACACATTTTCCTCGTAAAAAGCGAGACTCCACCGGAAAATCCATACCTTCGCCCCCTGTGAAAATACTTACCTTACACACGGAGACGCGAGCGCGTAGCTCTATTTATGTGCGCGGGAAGAATGCCCGTCGTGGAAAAAGCTGTCCCTGTTGCGAACCTCGAGGAAACACAAGAAATAGAAGGAAAATGAAGGGAATAGGGAAAACCGGGAGACTCTCTGTTCCGTGGAGAACGTGAGGAATGCGCACACACGTTTCTGATGAAAAACAATAAATTTTCTCTCCTCTCATTCTCCTTTTTTTTTCACCGTCTCGTGAATTCATCGTTTTTCCCTCATACGTTGCAATCCTGATGTAAAGTACCCCAGGACGATTGTTTTTATCGGTCACTTTATTGCTCGTGCCACATTAGAAGAATCGATGCCCCGCGAGCAAAAAAATTGATGAAAAGCCTTCGGAATGATGTTTAAAAAAGCGGAGGAAGAAAAAAGAATAGCTTTTTACGAGAGCAATTACTCATCTCTCTGGGAATGAATTTTTTTCGGTGTAGAATCGCCAGTGCGTGCGATATTTTTCTCTAGGAAATGGCTCTGCCGAGGAGGACGATATCTATGTTTCTTCGTAACATATATTTCACGTATTATTCCTCGGATATTCGAGAAGAGAAAAGGGATTGGGGCGAATTTTCATAACCCTCCGGAATCCCTACGAAACGAAAATAGCCGAGGAAAAAGCTCACCCTCATAGTTTCACCGAGCATGAGATACGTGAACGTATTTTCGTTCACTTTGCTTATTGAGAATTGTGGTAATGATCGCTTTGTACTCCGGGAAATGAAAGCTCCACGTCGCGCGCAACGGATATTGAGAAAGAAAAATATGAACACCGTGAGAATTAAAAATTGAAATTATATTATTAATAACTTTCCCTTCGCTATATTTCTCTTGAAGAATTTCAAAAATACGCGAGTAACGTGGACCACATTTTTGTTTATTTTTCTCATCACCATTTTTTTAGATATACCGAAATGTTTTTTCTTCCTGATTCGAAATTAGAAAAAATTTAGCAGTGACGAAAGTAAAATATTTTATTTTTTCTTCACGTAATATTTATATCTATGTGCCAAAACTTTTTTGTGTCACTCCTCGAAAATAATTGACGAGAGAAATCACAAACTTTGTAAATTTTTTCAAATTATTTTTTTTAAAGATAAGTATTCTTTTTGGTATAGATTGAAAAGATTATTGATACATTCTGTCGCCTTGCGTTCATTACAATTATTTTTTGGTTCCTTTAACTCAAAAACGATTTAAACTGAATTGAAATGTTGCTTTTGACAGAATTTCACTGCAATTATTTCAGTGCTTCAAAATATTTGGAATTAAATATTTTATCATTTTAGAAATGTCTTTAGTACTCCGCAGTGATTGATATCATTTAATGAATCTCGTATTTATTCAGAAATGTAACATATTTCTTTCACTGTTAGAAAAGAAGCATTAATTAATTTCGATCGTAATTTACCTTGCTGAGAATTTCCAAAGCTCGCTGTGTTTGCTTCGAATAATCGGCGCTGCTTAAAATGCATTGGTCCACTGATGAAAAGCATTGCATCCTCGACGAATTGGTAATGAGAGAGAATCCACGAGAATCTCTCTGCACATAATGCGGAGCTCTTAGAGGCGAAGGAAAAAGGGCGGAGAAGCCTCGAGAAGAGGTTTCCACACCGATGTAGGAAAAATACATCACGTCCAAGTGAAAACATTGGCTTTGCATACTATTAATAAAGTCCCAAGGATATTATGGGGACTTTATTGATCGAAGCCAAAGTATATTATTTCGAGATTCTTTCTCGAGAGACTAACCGCAGAGCTTTCAAAAAATTAGACAACCTTTTTTGTTACTTATATTTTATTTTTTACTCAGATTTTCCTCCCACATCCCAGGATATTATTCAAACACCGAGATAACTCGAGTGGGTAAGAATTGTTGAAAATATGGATATAAAATCGATTTCTCGATGGTGCTGAAAATGTGTTTATATCTGATATCGCCCGGTAAACTCATTTTTAATACTTAATTTAACTAGAAGCTGTTTTCATCGTACTAAAATATAGGCAACGTGGTATATAGCCTCGAGATATATTGTACAAAAAACAAGGAGACATATACATAGTTTCGTCGTGTATAAAAATACGATGAAATCTCCCGGGTATTACGATTTTCACATTCACTTCAAAGTTCTCAAAATATACATATGTATTATATTCGTAAATATATACCACTCTTGAGAGACATACACGAGATATATGTATATGTATATGGAATAAGAAATAAATTCGGAGCGAACAATTTGGCGATTTAGCCTCAAGATAGTCGAAAGTTCTCGATATAAAAAAGCACATCGCGAATGACGAAAAAAGAAGAAATAGAATTTTCGATTCGAGTGATTGAAATTTATTTTTTTTAATTCAGAATTTTTTTCCCTATTTATACAATTTTCTATGCAATGGCTCCATTTGTCGCAGCCTCGTATTTTCGGTCCCCTCCAAATTCTATTCTATTCTCAAATCCTCGCGCGGAATCCGGAACGTTGCGTACTTACGTTTTTATACTGCAAATCCCTTACGTGCCCGATAGATTTGGCTTCCACTTGGAAAATCAGGTCCTTCCGTCCGATCACCAAAATCTATTACGTTTTATTGCTCTTCTTCTGAAACATAAATTTTTATTCAATTTGATTTTCCACCGTCGATATGGTAAATGGATGGAGAATAAGTTTAAACGAGAGCGCGAGGAGGAATGAGGGGGCGAAAAACGCGACGAGGTGGCAAAGGAGAGCTGCGTACGGTGAAAAATGCAAAGACTTATACATTTCAATGTAACGTTTACCCTTCTAACCTTACATTCACGCTCCTGATCGTTTCTAACATATTCCTCTCTCTCTCTTTCTCTCTTGACTTTCTTGCTTACGCGACAATTCAAATCTTCTCAAATTCACTCTCCGAAATCCTTCCAATACCGGAATTAATGACAAAAATCGCTGAGTGAGCGCTGATTTTTCAAAAATATTTTTTTCCGCCCATTCGAGGAAAAAAGTCGAGACCAGAAAATTTTTATGTATATAAAATATATAAGATCGTAAAAAAAACAACATAAAAATACTCTGCAATTTTTTTTCCTCATTCCTTCTTATCGGGAAAGTGGAAAGGCGAGAGCAAAATCTTGCGTAAAGAGCAAAGAGAAAATGAGATTGTAAAAATAGATAACCGAACGCAGCAATTGCACAGAGTAATACGCGCGTAAATATTCACGATACATTTATATATTTATACATTTATATATTGTATATAAAAAAATGAGATAGTCTCGAATATATTTCATCTTTATGATTTTTATTTAAGATTTCTTTACTCTCTCTCTTTTTTCTCTATATCGAAAAGCGTGCATAAGGAATAGCGTATAGAGAACGGAGTTTCACGACTCGGAACGATTGAGCCTTCCTTCCGTAACTCGTGTATCGTCGAGAGCGCGCGTACCGCGCTTAACGACGAAAGGAGATCACCGGGGTTGCCATGGCCGGGTTGTTAAAGGGAAAAAGAGAATCGACCGTCCATGGGGCGTAAGAGAGGAAGCTTCTCGTTCTACGACTTTACTGCCACTTCCCCGAGTACCGGGATTACTATACAAGTTTGTTTGCCGACGGCACTTTTACAGAAGTTAACGCGCCCGCATTCTCCTTCGTTCTATACGCTCCGGCTGGCTCCTTTTCCTGCAAAATATACGAGATGTTCGAAAAGACTTTAAATTATCCAATCGAAATTTTCTTCTTCATTTTTTTGCATTCTAAAATTTACACGAAATCGTACTTAATTACATTTTTTACTTCCGTTTATGAAATTCAGTTGCATTGACGATTTAATTATAAATCTGATGAAGAGCTCTGAGTGGTTTGATATTCATTTTTTATCGACGTTATTTTGAAAAAAATTCATTTTATAGAGTATTGTAATTTTTTGCCAGTAACGCCGCTCTAAAAAATTCTATCTCGTTGGCAAGAAAAAAAAAGCGGCTCGTGTGTAACAAAGAGGGAATCCCATTTATCCTCTTTATTGACACGAAGCCTGAAAGCACCGAATTTCTGACCAGTCACCGAGAGGTGATCCTCCCAAGTATGATACAAGCGCGAAAAATTTTCCTGCCCAAAAAAAAAGGGGTCGAAAAAAGTAGAAGAGAGGATGACACAATGTCGCAGTTTGGAAGGTTGCCCGCGTGCGAGCGATCATTGGCGAGGGCATTCAAAATACACGCTCCGGGGGAAATCATAATAAATAAAACGCGAAATCCAGAAGCGGAAAGAAGTGAGAATAAAAATATGAGAAAATAAAAAGCGGTGAAGAAAATTATGAGGGAGGATAAAAAAAAACGAGAAAATATCTCGATGAAAAACTTTTTTGTTTCAATCGAAGCTCCTGGCGCCTCCGTTCTCTTACGTGACGGAGTCTGTCTACCGATTTCTGATCACAAAATAGTCGTGCATCCAACGCCGAGCGATGTATATACAGAAGTGTTTATCAGAGTCGGGAGAGTCCTTGAGTATGCGGTACACGAAAGCGCGCCTCCCTGCGTGCCCTCTTTTTTTCTTCTTTTGCTTCTCCTTCACTCTCTCTCTCTCTCCCTCCGCATTTAGCCTGCTTTCAACGAAACTTCCAACACAGCCCTCTTTAACCTCCGTACGATGCTACGGATATAACAGAGACGAAAGCTCCCTGGTGGAAGCTCCGAGTTGAGAGCCAGGCGCGAGATTCCCTTATTCTCATCCCTTCGTATTCCCTCCCCAAGCGCGGAATCGTCGACGCTGGCACGTGACTCCCTGGTACAAGTTCGCCTCTGGCCCAAATCCTCTTCGAGGGACTATATTTTACAATTCTCAATAGGTAAGGGCGTATCTTTCGATACTTCGATCCACAAATCGGCGCTCTCTTTCCCGGCGCGAGTCCTTCCTATCCAAACGACTCGGTCCACGATGCGAAAATCACGCGAGTTACGACCCTTTTTTGCTAAGCTATTTTATTTCGTCAGTGTTAAATTCTCCGTGAGCCCGTGTGCGAGTGTACGGACTAATAGTTCCATATCTGTGAAGGCATTATCTAGAAAATGCACGAACGAAGCCAAGCGGTCGGGGAACTTTGCCGCCCTTCCATCCTGGCCGTTTCCCTTCGCTTGCTCGTTCTCTCTCTCTCCGCATTTTAGCACGTGACACACATATTGTCTACCTTTCCAAGTTCCGAGCCAAAAAACACCGACCCGTTATCCCGCAGTGAGGAAATTCGAAGGAAAAAGGAGTTCGAAAAGGATCGAGCTTTTTTTCTACATTTTTATTTCTCTCGTTCCTTCAAACATATATCGGCTGGTAAACGTCAATAAAGTATATTTCTCGATGCTTCTTTTTGCGAGCAAATCTTGCGGATTTCTTTTTTTTTCCGCCTCGTTCAGGAGACCCCAATTTTTTTGCGTTCGTGACTGCGTTGAATTTCGAAACGCTTCGTAATTCTGGCACCGTCTCGTTAAATGTTGCAAAAAATAGAATAATAATATACCAGTCGAAAAAGTTAAAAAAAGTCTCGTATCTTTGCGCCATACCCAAAATAAGATATTGAAGAAATAAAATTAATTTCCTGTTCGCTTCGAAGTAACTTTAACAACGTTTAGAACTTGAATAAAGAGAAAAAAGTAACGGTGTGGGTAAATTCTTGAAAGACTGTACCGCACGCAAAAAGCGGATCTCCCTCCCTCGTATTCCATTTTTATGCTTCCTGGCCAGGGGTCTTTCGCCAAGTGGTGTCAAATCGGCAATACGAATCTGGCAAAGGGTGCGAGAGGGTGGAGAGACAGCAAAGGGCGCGAGAGGCCGAGCAAAAAGGGATGAAAAAGGCGAGAAAAAATACATATATATTTAAAATGAAATGTAGAAGGGAAAGAGAACTGGGAGTATTAGATGGCTCGAAGCCAGAGTTTCCTTATACCGGAACTCCCTTTTATTCTCTCTCTCTCTCTTTCTGCTCTCGATCTGTACACGACGGTGACCATCCTATACGAATTCTCCTCTCGTTTCTTGAATCTTGAACGCGCGAGAATATCCAGTGCACGCTCGTTCTATCCGTTACGGCAGAGACGTAACATAAAGGTCCTTCAACCCTTTTGCCTGTTTCTTTTGCCTCTCTCTTTTTCTTTTCCGTCTTCCTATTTTTTTTTTCATACTCTCCCTCTTCGAGATTCCACACTCTGTAATATTATCCTGCGAATACCATGCCTCGGTTAATCTCGCTCGACGCATTTAACTAGCTCGACGTTTCCGAAAAAAAAAAGAAAACTTTGTCTCGCTGGCTCTCTCGTGTTTTCTCAGCGTATATCTGCGAGCCTTTTACGTAATTTCGTACTTCAGTCTAGTATACGAGTACTACATGCGAATGGAAGCATTTTTTTCGGTTCTGCCAAAGCGTGCGTAGGTAAAACGGTTCGGAACGAGGTCGAGAGGCGAAAATTGCCACCGACGTTTCCAGAGCTTCTCGAAAATTTGCCTCCAAAACTCTCCGCTCATTTTTTTTTATTCCTCAAGTTCTCCTTCGACTATTAAAAGTTTTCATCATAATTCATAAAAATGGTCTCTTCATTATTCCGAATCGTCCGATAGTCTCATTCTCGCCTCTGTCCACATTTTTTAAAACGCTCTGCCTGGGTGGTACGCCGCGTCGGCGAACGAGTCAAGTTTCTTTACATCTCATTTCGGAGTGAGTTATATCCGGTGCTAATTCAGTCAAAACTTGGCGAACGAGCTCTCCGTTTTTTTCAAACTTTTGTGCATTTTTCAGCGGAAGGAAAAATTCGAAGGAAACTTTTTTAAGCACTTTTTCCCGTTTATTTGTTCATTCTCTGGTCGAAAAATTCATTCGCTCTCGGCGTGTACTCGATAGGATATTTGAGAAGCCTTAGAAAATTTGATAGAACAAATATTCCATTGTTTTCATCCAGATAAATTATATGAAAATGAATCCAATCGACCAATATGAAGCCCAAAAATTTGTGGGTATTTCTACGTATTCTCATGCAATAGCGGGTACATTGAACAGAAATAATTCGATATACCCTTAAATAAATAGTAAAATAATGTTCAATCAACACACAAAACATGAATAATTTGTCGAATATTAATATGAGAGCCTATGGGGAAGGGGGGGGGGGGGGGGCAAAATGGGGTACTTCAGAAAAATTTCCGGTTCCAAGGGTTTAAATATGCTGAATTTTTTGTTTTTTAATCACAATTGAAGGAAACAAATTCAATTTTCAACTGAAATAAAATGTTCATGAGAAAAAAAATTTTTTTCAGTTGTCAAAATGGGGTACCTCTGCAAAAAGTACGAAAAAAATTTGTTTCTCATAATTTGTTAAGTTATTATTAGCTTTGACGTCTTATTT